>BLSH010148392.1:77026-88395 GCA_018402905.1 Glandirana rugosa
GCACACATGCTCCGAAATGTCAGTCTACTAGCATGTTGGCAACAAGTCCTCAAGGCATCCCAACAGGTCATGCTTTCAGAATTTCCCTCAGATGAAACAGCTGTGGTAATTACTAAGGCAGTGAAACTGATCAAATCACTTGTGCAAAATAATAGAAAGCCCGAAAACATGACCTGTTGGGGGTACTTGAGGACAGGGTTGATAACCACTTAGAATTTTGTCCTGGACTTATACTGATCTGATGAACATAGCCAAAGGTTAACACAGCAAATAGTATTGGTATGGCAGCCTCTCAGGTGAAATAAATTAGAAAATACAGATTGAAAGATACTGGTGGGCGTGTGCCAGTGCTAGCTTATATAAGGGACTTCAGTAGAGGGTGTTGGTTTAACCTGCTGAGGGGTCAGGTTGGTTGCTGTGGTTTTTGTGGAAAAAATGATATTTTGCTAATGGCAAATGTTTTACTAGAGCTGTTTGTTTGCTGAAATTATTGTGCATTTTGACCATCAAAAGTGGCTTGATTTTACCATGCTGTCCGATTGGGGTGTGTATTGTTTGTCTTACCATGCATTCTTCTAGGAGAACATACTCATCAATGTTCTTGGTTTAATATGTGCCTTTTTAAATATTATGCTGTAATGCTTTGTTAGAATGACTGTTATCTTTCTGTAATTTTGCAGCTAATGTGTGCAGTTATGGACGGTGAAACTAAAACTGTCCACTGTAAGGTTTAGTCCAATTTTAGATTGTAAGCTCCTATAAGCAGGACCCTTTGAACCCAATTGCTAACTGTTTTGCTAAATGTGTATATACTGCAAATACTTTAATGCCAGTAAATATGTACATAATTGTGTTTCTGTTGGCAAAATAAAATTAAATTGATTTTGCTTGTTCTCTTTTGTAACTTCTTTCGTTTTGGGGAAGTGGATTACCTCCTCAGGGCCGGTTCACACTGCTGCGGTGTCTGCGATTCGATGTGATTCGCACCGCAGTGCAAATTACATGCGATCTGTGCTATGCAAATTCAGCCATACAGATAGTATGACTGAATTTGCATCGCACCCTGACCAAACTCGCACAGGACCCTTTTTTTGTTACGCAGCAGAATCAGATAACATGGGTGTTCACATCCATGCAATCTGATTCCTGTCCCAATTTGCAGTTTGCAGTGTGATCTGCAAACTGATTTGGGGATCTCAGCATTCTATTGACACACCCAGCAGTTTGCATATGGCAGTGGGAACTGTCTAAGTTGCGTGCGATGCGGGAACCCTCAGGGATGGATTTTAAGGGGAAGCCCACTCCAAATTTTATTACAAAACGGCGGGGGATCCCCCCAAACTCCAGACCCTTTCTGAGCATGCAGCCTGGAGGTCAGGATGGGGGGAAAAGTGAGGGCCTGCCCCCATCCTGGAACAAACGAGGCCACATGCATTTAACATGAGGGGGTGTGTGCTTTGGGATGGGGGGTGGGCTCTGCACCCCCCCCACCCCAAAGCCTTTTTTTCCTATGTTGATGGGGACAAGGGCCTCTTTCCGACAACCATGGTGGTTGGGTGGCTGATTGAAATGTGGAAGCCCCCATTAACAAGGGGGCCACAAGATCCTGGCCCCCCATGTGAATGGGTATTGGGTACATCATACCCATTCACCTAAAAAGTGTAAAAATGTATTTAAAAATAGAGACATTTTTTGTCCCATCTTTTATGTTAAAGTGTCTCGCGATGTAGATCCATGGTCAATAGGGATGGTCCCCCGGTTCGAGTCAAAAGTATGTTTGAATCGAACATTGGGGGGTTGCCGAATCCTGAACATTATGGGGCGCTGGTGGGAAATTTGAATGGCCCTTATGAAATTGTGGGGGAAGATCGCCCGCAGATTGGCCAAAGCATGCACATGACCTGCGTGCTTTGGCCAATCACAGCATGCTCTGCTGTGAGATCCATGATTGGCCAAAGGAAGGGTGCCTTTGGCCAATCATTGCTCAGCGGGTCTGAGTCCACGCCCACACTATATAAGGCCACTTACACAGCGGCCGAATATAGTGAAAACATTTGCGGAGATAGCAAAAGGTTAGGCAGTGGCATACAGTATAGGAATATATATGTACAGTATGGTATATATAATACACTGCATTCAGTGTATTTATTTATTTCAGGTACTTATATAGCGCTGTTGCTTTACATATATATTGTACATTCACATCAGTCCCTACCCTCAAGGAGCTTACAATCTATGGTCCCTAACTCACATTCATACATATACTAGGGCCAATTTAAACAGGATCTAATTTACCTACCTGCATGTTTTTGGAGTGTAGGAGGAAACCGTAGTACCCGGAGGAATCCCACGCAGACACAGGGAGAACATGCAAACACCAGGTAGGTAGTGTTGTTGTTGGGATTTGAACCAGTGACCCTTTTCCCAGGCAAAAGTGCTAACCACTACACTACTGTGTAGACTATATACAGGGCATGCATGCTCGGATAAGGGTTTGGCATATCTTTTAAGAGGCCCTTTAGGTCTGGTATCGATTTTAAGAGGAACCCCATGCTAAATTGTGGGAAAAATGTCATTGGGGTCCCCCCACAATGCAAACCAGGCCCCAAAGCACCCTCCCCATGTTGAGGGCATGTGGCCTGATAAGGTTCAGTGGGGGCACACTCACTTGTCCCCACCCCCCCTGCCATGCCAGGCCTGCGTGCTAGGCTAAATGGTCCGACATGTCCGCTGCAATATTACAGTACCACTAAAAATCACAGATCGCCGCCATTACTAGTAAAAAATGTTAAAAAATACAACTCCAGAAATTCATTTGCATCATCCCTAAATGCGGCAACTTTTGCGCAAACCAATCAATAAACACCGATTGCAATTTTTTTTTGTAAACAATAATATGAGGAAGAATATAAATTAGTCAAAAACAAGTAAATAAAATTATTTTTATTTTTTTAAAATTGGATTAAAAATTGGTTATTTTGAAAAATTGTCGCTCTTTTTTTATTTATAGCGGCGATCAGAAACGACGCAGAGGAGATCAAATATCACCAAAAGAAAGCTCTATTTGTGGGTAAAAAAAGGACGCAAATTTTGTTTGGGTACAAGGCCGCACGACCACGCAATTGTCAGTTAAAGCGGCGCAGTGCCAAATCGCAAAAAGTGCTCAGGTCCTGAAGCGTGAATTCCTTTCGGGGCTGAAGTGGTTAAAGGAATTTTTTTTTCACTTTAACCATTATTAAAACCACTGCTCCTGAAAAAAAAAAAAAAACATTTAGAGACTTTTTTTTTCTATTCAGACATGTCCCCAAGGGCTAAGGCTGTTACAATTAGAGAAAGGGGGTGGTAATGTTTTTTCCATGGCAATGAACTTGCATACAAGCATTAAATGGAGGAATTCTGAAACTACAAGTTCAAACCCAGCTGACATCAAGTGCTTAGAACGTGTGATCTGAGAGGCATCTTCCCAGGCAAATAGAGGTCGCATGTGTGTAGATTTACTCCAGACTGTGAGAGTTGAAGTTGTAATTGCCTTTAATTGGGAGTAATTTAAGGCACCGCTGGAGTAGATTTGGAAGGTATAGTAAATCAGGGCCATAGTGTTTTGCTTTTAGGCCAAAAAGTTACATTTTGGTCTCATCTGACCAGAGCACCTTCTTCCACATGTTTGCTGTGTGCTCCACGTGGCTTCACGCAAACTGCCAATGGGACTTCTTATGGCTTTCTTCAACAATGGTTTTCTTCTTGCCACTCTTTCATAAAGACCAGCTTTGTGGAGTGCACAACTAATAGTTGTATTGTGGACAGAGCAGTGGCAGCTGGTGAAGTTTTAGGATGGAGGGGCGCCAGACTCCGCCCTTCCTTTTGACCCCTCCCACTTCTTGTAAGCCCCACCCTTTATAGAATCCACCCACTCTGTCCCCTGTAATTACTGTTATTGTGTCAGGAGTATACAACTCGGCATCACAGGACAGAGTATACACCTCGGCATCACAGGACAGGAGTATACAGCCAGCATCTCAGGACAGGAATTTATAGTTCATATCACAGGACAGGAGTATACAGTCCAGCATCACAGGACACAGTATACAGCTCAGTATCACAGGACACAGTATACAGCTCAGCATCACAGGACACCATATACAGCTCAACATATCAGGACACAGTATACAGCTCTGCATCACAGGACAGAGTATATAGTCAGTATCACAGGACAGAGTATATAGCCAGTATCACAGGTAGGGGTATATAGCCATTATCACAGGTAGGGGTATATAGCCAGTATCACAGGACAGAATATATAGCCAGTAACACAGGACAGATTATATAGCCAGTAACACAGGACAGAGTATATAGCCAGTATCACAGGTAGGGTATATAGCCAGTATCACAGGACAGAGTATATAGCCACTATCACAGGTAGGGGTATATAGCCAGTATCACAGGTAGGGGTATATAGCCAGTATCACAGGTAGGGTATATAGCCAGTATCACAGGGAGGGGTATATAGCCAGTATCACAGGTAGGGGTATATAGCCAGTATCACAGGACAGAGTATATAGCCAGCAACACAGGTAGGGTATATAGTCAGTATCACAGGTAGGGGCATATAGCCAGTATCATAGGTAGGGTATATAGCCAGTATCACAGGGAGGGGTATATAGCCAGTATCACAGGTAGGGGTATATAGCCAGTATCACAGGTAGGGTATATAGCCAGTATCACAGGGAGGGGTATATAGCCAGTATCACAGGTAGGGGTATATAGCCAGTATCACAGGACAGAGTATATAGCCAGCAACACAGGACAGAGTATACAGCTAGTATCACGGGACAGCATATATAGCCAGTAACACAAGACAGAGTATATAGCCAGTAACACAGGTAGGGTATAGCCAGAGCACAGCCCCCCCCCCACCAACGTACCGTTGGCACACGGACGACCAACCCAAACCCCCGCGCGCCGTCGTGGCTCTCAGTCATGGGGGGTGCTGTCGCGTCACTGACAACAGCACCCAACCCCCTCCTCCCCGCAATAGAAAAGGCACAGCACTTACCGCCGAGCTGTGTGTCCTCCACAGTGTAGAGCGGCGGCTGCTGTCTCCTCTGCTGTGTGCCCTCCTCTGTTCCTCAGTGTAGGGCAGCAGCGGCGGATCCTTCTCGTCTTCTCTCCTCTTTGTGCCTCCCCGTCCTTAGCGCCAGGCATCAAATAGGATTGCCTGGCGCTTTGGCCAATCGGAAAACAGGTCTCACAGACCTGTCTCCTGATTGGCGGGGAGGCACTGTAATGTGAAAGTAGCAAAAATGAATTTGCTATTGTCACACAATTGGGTGGAATCGGGGCGCACTCCCTGTGCCCCGTGCCCACTCTATTTTGAAGCCTGTTAGAGCCTCAGGCTCTAATCAGGTGTTTAAAAAAAACACCCCCTTCCACCCCTGCCATAGGACTTCCGGCGTCCTGAAAGGGGCCGGGCACAGGGCTAGGTAGGAGGTGGCAGGGATGGGGGGGGGGCGGCGCCCATGCGCCCACAATACACGGGCCGCCCCTGGGACAGAGTATCTGTGGATCTCTCCAGAGTTAACATGGGCTGCTTCTTGGCTGCTTCTCTGATGAATGCTCTCCTTGCCCGGCCTGTCCGTTCAGGTGGATGGCCATGTCTTGTTTGCAGTTGTGCCAAACTCTTTCCATTTTCGGATGATGGATTGAACAGAGCTCTGTGAGATGTTCAAAGCTTAGGATATTTCTTTATAACCTAACCCTGCTTTAAACTTCTCCACAACCTTATCCCTGACCAGTCTGGTGTGTTCCTTGGCATTCATGATGCTGTTTGTTCACTAAGGTTCTCTAACAAACCTCTGAGGGCTTCACAGAACAGCTGTATTTATACAGAGATTAAATTACACACAGGTGGACTCTGTTTACTAATTAGGTGACTTCTGAAGGCAATTGGTTTAGTTAGGGGTATCAGAGTAAAGGGGGCTGAATACAAATGCACGTCACACTTTTCACATATTTATTTGTAAATAATTTTGAAAACCATTTATCATTTTCCTTCCACTTCACAATTATGTGCCACTTTATGTTGGTCTATGACATAAAATCCCAATAAAATACATTTATGTTTTTGGTTGTAACATGAAAAAATGTGCAAAATTCCAAGGGGAATGTATACTTTTTTAAGGCACTGTATGTGCGCTGGATCATCGGACAAAGTCATGCAACCATTGGTAACAATACTATAAGCTCTCCTCCTCACATGCATTCTTCTGTAGTGATATTTGCCAGAATGAGATGTGCACATCTTTTTTTCCCCGTGATTAAGTTCCGAGGAGAGGAGTAAAATACGTTGGGGGAGCGAACTGGCTGGGGCCCAGGCTGAGACTGCAATTTATTCCAATAACAGTGGGTTTGCATTGATGTGCAGCTTCATGGGATCCATCTTTTGCACATGTCCAAATTTATGACATGTAGTGCCCTCACAGAGTAGGTGCGTTTTCTAGCAGCAGCTCCAGCGATGCAACCGCCCAAGGGCTCGCTCTTCTCCCCCTCCCCTCAACGGTGCCGGCATCACAAGTGTGGGCACCTGGCTTTGGCTGCACCTTGTGAATGGCTCGGTGTATCTTCTGGGACCTGTGACGTGTCCCAGAAGATCGCTGAGAGGGAGGGGGATGGTGAACTTCCTTCATGAGCCGCAGCTCCAGGGGAGGAAGTGGACCTGGGACCCTGTGAAAACAGGGTCCCCGGTCCTCCCCCAAAAAAATTACATGCCAATTGTGGCATGTCAGGGGGTCACTTTCTCTTAAAGTGGAAGTCCCACTTTTGGGTGGAACTCTGCTTTAAAGTGATCCACCGGTTCGGTGAGTGACGGTCCCTGGGAGCTGGAGGGGAAAGTGCTGGAGCAGGCAGGGAGAGGAATAGTGGACAGTCTGTGGAAGCCTTGGGAACCAGTCAGGGAAAGGAGAATCACTAAGGAAAAGCAGGTCGGTGGGACCTGGAAGAGAGATGGGCTGGGAGTTGTAGTTAAAGGCCCGGCTAGCATTCAAGTACTTTGCTGCACATTCAGGGGCCCGTGATCCCTGGCCTGTAATGGGTGCTCCTGAGGTCCTGCTGATACAGAGTAGGCCTCACTATGTGCTAGCTGCGGTGAAGAGGAAGGAGTAGAGAAGCTTGATAAATTTCCTTTCAGGCTGGAAACTAAGTGATGCACCAGGAGTTCCCAGTATCAGCAGCCACCTTTTCTGCACTAGGCCCTCCACTACCCAGACCAGAGCAGCCACATAGCGGCAGCATGTGGTAAAGTCAGCGGATACTCTAATTCGGCTGGGGAGAGGGAAGATGAGGAGTCTGCCTAGGCTCTCCCAGTATCAATGAGAAGTCGAGCGTAGGGTTGCTCTGGAGTCTCTGGGGCCTAGATTTCTCTTATGTGTCACCCCAGATCATGGACATTGTGGAAGAGTGGGAGAATGACATGCCTTGGGAATACCTCCATGTGCCTAAGCAGCAGTGAATATAAGTTTTGTGCTGCCCTAGGCCTGACTAAACTCGTGCACCCCTCTAATTTAAATATGAGGCACCCCTTCCTGTTTCCTGACCCGCCTTGAAATTTTCCAGTGGGGACACTAGTTTTGAGGGTTTTGGGGGGGGGGTTGGGCAATGGATTCCCCTTATTTGCAGAGATTCCCTCACACTTCCTGTTTGGCTATGGGGCAGGACAACAACTCATTAGTTGGGGTCCGCCACCTGGGCCCCTCAGGACACCCGGGTCCCCTACATATGTATGGACTGCCCTTCCTGATGGCGGCCCTGCCAAACCGCTTTATGGGGGTACTAGACAATTTGCCTCCCGGGCCAATCTGCCCCATAAGACTAGCACTACACTAAGTGTAGCGCAAACCGGCGGGGACTCTTTTCATGCTGCCCCCCTGCAAAGTGCCACCCTAGGCCTGGGCCTTGTCGGCCTAGGCCAAGATACAGCGTTGTGCCTAAGCCCTTGAGGAGACCTGGTAGCAGTCAATGGTAGAGTTTCCCGGAGTTGAAGCAGGAATGGCGTCTGGGCAGAGCTATCCGGAAGGACTGTGTTATGATTATTAAGGCAGGACAACCCGCAAGGAGCTATTCTATTTCTATTGGGGGGGGGGGGGATAATCGGGTGTGAAACAGACTATGCAGCACACTCCAAAGACTGCCGGAGGAGTAGCGGAATCTGCACTTTCCCCTGAACTGCAGGACAAATGAGCCTGCTGCGTCACATGGAATGAGTTTGCGCTATCTAGAACACATGCATCATAATCGATCAGCGGCGTGCACCATTTGTTGATCACCAAATTAAGTCCAATACAAAAGTCCTTGTGCCGCGCTAAATTTTTCAGTGATTAAACAAAAATAGTCTCTTGGTTTTTATGATAGGAAAGAACGACACCAGTTAGTGTGTGAAGATGGAATGACACACTACACCCCGTGCTCTCTCAATCTTCTTACCAGATAGCAAGGAATCGTGAGCCTGTTTAGTCACATTATCCAAAAGTCAGGAACACTCTCTCCAGGTATATGAAAAATGACAGCCACCCTGCAGCGATCGTTCTCACAACCAAGGTTCACAACAGATAAAAGATAACAGAGGGAGCACAGATAGTGAAGCCAGTATAAAAAAAGTTTAATGATTAAAAGGAATTTCACTTACGAGCTTCCAAAGGGTTTCACAGCATATAGTGTCATCACGTGATGACCCTATATGCTGTGAAACCCTTTGGAAGCTTGTAAGTGCAATTCCTTTTAATCATTAAACTTTTTTATTCCTAACATGTCATGCTTTAAAATTGCGTGCACACGTGGACTGGTGCCAAACTTTGGCACTAAAAAATCTCCTTAGACGAAACTTTAAATTTTTTTGCAGGTTACCTGTTTAGGCTTACAGAGAATGGCTAGTGCTAGAATTATTGCTCTCACTCTAATGCATGTGACGGTACCTCACATGTGTGATTTGAACGCCGTTTATATATGTGGACACGACTTACATATGCGTTCGCTTCTGTGCGCGAGCTTGCGGGGACGGGGACGCTTTACATTTTTTCTTTTACACTGTCTCTTTAATCAATTTTTTGATCACTTTTATTCCTATTACAAGGAATGCAAACATCCATTGTAATAGGAATAGTGCATGACAGGTACTCTTTATGGAGAGATGCGGGGTCTATAAGACCCCACATCTCTCCTCCAGGCTGGAAAGACTGAGATAAAAAAAAAAATAAACAATCTCAGTCTCTTCAGCTGCATCCACGGCTTTGTTTACTAAAGCCGGCCCGGACGTGACATCATAACGTCGCGCCCAGGCCTCCGAGGGTCATAGAGATGATTGGTGACCAGATGGTAACCAGTCATCTCCCTGACAAACTTCCGGTGGCAATGGATTTGTTCTTTGAGCTGCCGATAGCATGGGCGGCCCGGAGAAGCACCGGAGGGCGGTGGGAGGGGGGGGATGTCCCCTCCTCCCGCCCATAAGAATGATCAAGCGGCTGAACTGCTGCTATTATCGCTCTTATGGTGCACTGGAAAGAAAGATATCTGATTGGTGCCTGTAGCTGCAGGCATCATTCAGATATCAGAGCTCAAAGTCAATCACATCAATAGACGTCCATGGGCGGGAAGTGGTTAACTAGAGCAGTCATGCAACGCTGTACACAAATGAAATTATATCATTTTTTTCACACAAATAGAGTTTCCTTTTGGTGGTAATTGGTTACCACTGGGTTTTCTATTTTTTTGCTAATTCAAGATTTTGAAAAAATATATATTTTTATACTTTCTGTTATAAAACATATCCAATAAAATCTAATTTCTTCTTGAATTTAGGCCAAAATGTATTCTGCTTTATCTTTGGTAAAAAAGGAAGTCCCAATAAGTGTATATTAATTGGTTTGTGTGGAAGTTATAGTGTCTACAAACTATGATATAGATCTGAAAATTGATCAATCCTGATGTACTGATGACTTATTGCATTTCTTGAGGCCCTTAAAATGCCAGGACAGTAGAAACCCCCCCCAAAATGAGCCCTTTTTGAAAAGTAGACAGCAGTGACGGCCGGTCCATAGAGGGCGCATGGGTGCCACCCTCCTATCCATGCGTCCGGCCCGGGACACGGGCCATTCCCGATCAGGGTAAACAGTCGATAAAAATGTCAAAACACAGCTGATCACTAAGGCAGAATCAGGTGCAGAGGCGCGCCCCCAGAGGAGTGCACGTCGGCGATCGGGAGGAGCGGGTGTCCCTTGGACACAGCGCTTCCCCGATCAAGGTAAACAGCCAATGAAATTGGCTGTTTACCACATGACCAGCTGTGTCCAAACACAGCCGGTCACAAATGTAAACACAGCCCAGTCAGTTACTATCTGATCTCTGCCTCTCCTCCCACCGATCGTATGAGGAGAGGAGATCAGTGAGTACCTGTCAGTGTACCTGTCAGTCTTGTCAGTTTACACCAACACAGCACACAGCCCCCCAATAAAGAGAACCTGTCACCTGCGCTTACAGCCCGTCAGGAAATGTCACAGCCCGTCAGGATCTGTCGCAGCCCGTAAGGATCTGTCACAGCCCGTCAGGATCTGTTACAGCCCTTCAGGATCTGTTAAAGCCCATCAGGATCTGTTACAGCCATCAGGCTCTGTCACAGCCCCTCTGTCACAGCCCATTTGTCACAGCCCATTAGCCCGTCAGCATCTGTCACAGCCCGTCAGAATCAGCCACAGCCTGTCAGCATCTGTCACAGCCCGTCAGCCCATCAGCATCTGTCACAGTCCATCAGCATCTGTCACAGCCCGTTAGCATCTGTCACAGCCCATCAGCCCATCAGCATCCATCACAGCCCATCACATCCGTCACAGCCCGTCAGATAACAGTACTCTCATAAATAACATAACACAGGCCCACCATCAGTGGCGTAACTAGAACCTTCGGGGCCCCTGTGCAAGGAATCATGAAGGGCCCCCCCCCCCCCCCCCCCCCCCCCCCAAAGCATGATTTTGATACTTCCACAGCAGCAGACGGGTGGGTGCACCCTTCATAATAGTGGAGGGGCCCCTCACAGCAGCAGACAGGTGGATGGGTCCCTCACAATAGTGAAAGGGGCCCCTCACAGCAGCAGATAGGCAGGCGGGCCCCTCACAATAGCAGAGAGGCCCTCACAGCAACAGATGGGGGGTCGGGCCCTCACAGCAACAGATGGGGGGGTCGGGCCCTCACAGCAACAGATGGGGGGTCGGGCCCTCACAGCAACAGATGGGGGGTCGGGCCCTCACAGCAACAGATGGGGGGTCGGGCCCTCACAGCAACAGATGGGGGGTTGGGCCCTCACAGCAACAGATGGGGGGTCGGGCCCT
>BLSH010148392.1:94673-105006 GCA_018402905.1 Glandirana rugosa
TTTTTTTTTTTTTTATTATTATATATATGTATGTATATATATATATATATATATATATGTGTGTATGTGTATGTGGTTTATTAGGGTATATGTTATGAAGTGGGTGTCAACTAGGTCTCCTTCCGTTTTTTTGGGGTCGTTTCGTACCTAGGTTAAACGATATTGCCCCCTTTTTTAAGGAAGGACTAAGGGGCTCTCCGTTAGCCTAAGTGGGACCTAGTTGAAATGGATTTCTACAATCATGGGTCAATATAATAAATGTAATTCCTTTCTTAGGTCCGGAAAAAATTTCGTTAGTTGGCACTATATATATATATATATATATATGTATGTATATATATTATTATTTTTTTTTTTTTTTGGTTGAACTGGATGGACTTATGTCTTTTTTCAACCTGACTAACTATGTAACTATATATGTAACTATGACCATGTTTCTTCTTGCTGCCTGGACCAATACTTTGGCTGTGCTGACCATATTGCTACCTGTAATGAACCAGGATTTTTCGGACCATGTTTCTTCCTGCTGCCTGGACCAATACATTGGCTGTGTTGACCATATCTCTGCCTGCTGCCTCTACTGACTATGGACAGTATTTCTGTGTGGACGTCTCTGCCTGCTACCCTGGAACAATGCTTTGGCTGTGCTGACAGTATCTCTACCTGTACGAACTATGGACAGTATTCCTGCCTGCTGCCTGGACAATTGCTTTTGCTGTCGCTGACCACATCCCTGCCTGCTGCCTGGACTGAATGCTCTCCTCTGTGGACCACTGCACTACATAACGACAGGTAATCTTTTGTTATTTATTATGTACATGCTATGTGTTAGAAATACGATGAGCCTTCAAAAATGTGATCCGTAGTCAGAAAATGAGATGTGTAATTTATGCTTCTAAAATGCCTGACGGTGCTACTTCAATGTTGGGCCTCTGCATGTGGCCAGGCTGTGTATAAGTCTCACACATGTGTGTATCGCCATACTCAGGAGTAGCAGAATGTATTTTAGGGTGTAACTTTTTCTATGTACATGCTGTATGTTGGAAATATCTTACGAATGGAGAACTTTGTGAAAAAAAAATGCCTTTTCTTTTTTTTTTCCACATTTTCCAAAAACTTCTGGAAAAAAATGAACCATTCAAAGGACTCATTATGCCTCATAGATTATACGTTGGGTGTTAGCTTTCCAAAATGGGGTCATTTTGTTGGGCAAAGAAGCCAAACTGCACTCCCCCCCCCTTCATTATGTGTAAACCCCCAGCAGTGATCTGTTTGTCAAAATGCCTTGTATCAGAATGAGCTCACTGGCACCCCCATTGATGCAGTAAACCGATGTGCCCAAGGCCCAGGACCTTCCTGCCCGCCCCTTGTCCCAGCCCTGGCTACAATGGTACAATTTTATTTTAGTTACTGGAACCTCTTATTATCTTAGTGATGATGTATTTTCTTGGTACTCATATTACATTGGGGTTGATTTACTAAAACTAGAGAGTGCAAAATCTGGGGCAGCTCTGCATAGGATCCAATCAGCTTCCAGTTTTTTTTTGTTGTTGTCAAAGCTTAATTGTACATGCTGAAGTTAGAAGCTGATTGGCTAACATGCACAGCTGTACCAGATTTTGCACTCTCCATAAATAAAAGCTGATCATTGTAAGCACCGCCTGTGGTTTTTCTAAATGCTCTACAATAGAGGACAATTTGTTATGTTGAAAAATAACAGTCTTACTGGGCAGATCACAAGATGGAAATAAAAGAAAGAAAACGAATGCAGCCATCGCATCTATTAATATTAGTAAACTGCAATGTAATAAATGTACGCTTGCGGCTTTAATACGCCAGTCATTAATATCCTATCTATATACTCAATGTATTCTTATACCATCTAGTGGCAAAATATAAAACTACACCTAATGCATAGATAGAAAAACTACTCACATTGATGTGCACTGACTACACTACTCACTACTGACCACCTAATGCACAACATTTGGACTCCCATCAACAGCATACACTCTAGCAGACCTTCTGATAAGTAATTTTGAATGCCTAATTCTGTTTTTCCACGTTGATTTGCTGCTCCCTTTGGCTAAGGTGACCAGATTTTTAAAATGAAATCCGGGGACATATATATATATATTTTTATTGGCAAATAGTAAACTATTTTGTAAGCATATTTTCCTCAAATGATAAATGCAGTGTATGTGGTATGTGTTTATGGAAGGATTGTATGATATATACGTTATTTCTCACATTTCCTCCATGAGATGAGAAAAAAAGATACTTCTTAGAATTTTTTGGGATATGGCAAATGTTAAAAAGATAAGATAGAGAAAAAAACACTTTTCAATGCATATTTTATATTTTATTTTTACCAAAGAATTTTGGTTGAACAGTAAGAATATAAATTAACAATCAAAACGGTAAAAGATTGCATGGTAACAACATTGTACCCATATGACATTTTTATCATTTTTCTTTTTACACAAATAGAGCTTTTTTTTGGTGGTATTTAATTACAACTGGGTTTTTATTTTTTGCTAAACAAATGAAAAAAGACCAAACATTTTGAAATAAAAAGCTTTTCTTAGTTTCTGTTATAAAAGTTTGTAAATAAGTAATTTTTCTCCTTCACTGATGTGTGCTGATGAGGCTGCGCTGATGGGCACTGGTAAGTGACAACGATGGGCACTGATATGTGGCAATGTTGGGCACTGATATGTGGCAATGTTGGGCACTGATAGGGGGAACTGATATGCGGCAATGATGGGCACTGATAGGTGGCAATGATGGGCACTGACAGGCAGCACTGATATGCGGCAAGGATGGGGCACTGATTGGTGGCAATGATGGTCACTGATAGGCAACACTGATATGCAGCAATGATGGGCACTGATAGGCAGCAGTGATGGGCACTGATAGGCGGCACTGATATGCAGCAATGATGGGTACTGATAGGCGGCACTGATATGTGGCACTGATGGGTACTGATAGGTGGCACTGATGGACACTGGTAAGTGGCATTGATGGGCACTGATAGGCAGCAATGATGGGCACAGATAGGTGGCAATGACGGGCACTGATGAGGCTGCACTGATGGGCACTGATAGGCAGCAATGATGAGCACTGATGGGTGGCAATGATGGGCACTGATAGGCGGCAATAATGGGCACTGATGGGTAGCACTGACAGGCATTAATGATGAGGAAGGTGGGGCACTGATATAAGGGGACTGTGATCTAATGGGGTTCTCTAATGGGGGTGCTGCTGTTCTAATGGTTGATTGCCAACCATTAGATCAGCAGTCAGTACCCTCTCTTAGATTCCCCATTAGCTCATAGTCCCCTTATATCAGTGCGCCCCACCCCCTTCCTTAGAGACCACCAAAGATCAGAGAGACCCCTGTTATATCAGAGCCCCCTGCTCTCTTTAACACATCCATTCAGATTGCCTTACCAGCGGGAACCAGGAGCTACTGCAACCAAGGAGGGAAGTGTGAGAGCTGAGCTGGGGGCAGAGCTGGGAGGTGGAGCCACTTTAGGGCTATTTACCTCCCACTATGTAGCGGGAACGGCGAAAAAGCATGTCATTGGTTGCTAGGACAGCAACCAATGACTGTAAAGAAGACCATTGAGGAGGTGGCAGTGGCGGAGGGGGGTGAGAGAGGCTTCGGGTAGGGGAGACAGAGAGGCGCAGCCGACAGGAATCTCACTGAGTGGGGCGAAGTGCCGGAACTTGGTCCGGCACTAGCTCCATCCCCAGGACATATTTACTGGATGGATGGATGGATGGATGGGACCATTATGTTGTGTCCAGGTCACAGGTGGACAGAGATCCAGACACAAGTGTCTATACCTGGACTGTCAGGGGCAATACCGGACAGGTGGCAACCCTATCCTGGGACAAAACCGGGGACAGACTTGTCGTCACTGTGGAGACTGTCCCTGGAAACCAGGGACATCTGGTCACCCTACCTTTGGCTGATGATTTAGAGCAAAGGTCTCCAAACTGTAGCCTGAGGGCCAATGTGGCTCTTTGCTAGACTTTATCCGGCCTTTGGGGCACTATTCCTCCCACTGATACCAACAATAGGGCACTATTCCTCCCACTGATACCAACAATATGGCACTATTCCTCCCACTGATACCAAACATAGGGCACTATTCCTCCCACTGATACCAACAATAGGGCACTATTCCTCCCACTGATGCCAACAATAGAGCACTATTCCTCCCACTCATGCCAACAATAGAGCACTATTCCTCCCACTGATACCAACAATGGGGCACTATTTTTCCAACTAATAGGAGCACTACTGCTCCTTCTATTGACCACCAACCCTGAGGCCATATTTATTCTCACTAATGCCGGGCATCTGACCTCGCTGGCAACAATCCGTCCCTCCCAATGTCTAAAGGACAATAAACTGGCCCTTTTTTTAAAAAGCATGGAGACCCCTGCTTTAGCATATACCCCCCATTGCAGCCCTCCCTTTTACTACTCCAGGATGTGGTATGCACCTCATTGATAGAGCATTATGTCTACATGTTTTAGTTTTTGTTTTTTGGGCTTACTAGTTATCTATACTTACCTACGATCAATGGTGTGCGCAAACTATTGCATTAGAGTGTGCACCCCAAAATGTGCGTGTGTGTGTGTGTGTGTATATATATATATCTATATATACACACACACTTCTAAATGTAAACATACATTTTAAAATGTAATAAGACGTGGACAGTGTCAGTAGGGCAGTTGATGGTGTCACTAAGGCGGAGATTGGTGTCAACTGGGCAGTGTCTGTAGTTTTTTATTTTTATACTTTTTTTACAATAATTTTTATTGATTATCCTTTTAGGAGCCCCAACTGGGAGCTTTGGTGAAGTATCAGGGGTCTAAACAGACCCCTGAGGTCTCACTTTTGTGACAGAGAAAGGGCCGATGACAGAGATTTCCCAGCCCCTTTCTCTGTAGCCTCACCTGCCCTGGACAGTGAATGAATGGGAAATGCTCTGTACTGAGCGCCTTCCTGTTCATTTACAAACTGAAGCCTAGTAAACACAGTTTAATAAGCTTCAGTTATGGGGGCGGGGGTTGATTTATGCAATATATTTGTTTGTATTGTTATGAATTCTTAAATAAAAATACTTTGGTCAAGATCCATCCTTATATATTTTACCACCACATGTGTCATTTAAAGTCCCAATTTCTTTGTTTTGTTCAGTTTGCTAAGCTTCAGTTATGAATGAACACAGTGAGTGATCTGTACCAATCACTCACTATGCTCATTCAGAAAAGGTAGTTGCCAGTAAATGACATGGGCCCGGGCAACACGGGGAATCTATGCCATACAGGGGTGATTAGGGTGTGCCCAGATACACTTGGCACATCCCTTGCGCACGCCTATGCCTACGATTTTGACCAGGAATTGGACCCAGTGACCTCCTTAGATGGTCCCCTTCAGTGCTGGTTCTGCAGCGTGGTTGCATCATCTTCCCCTTTCTTTTCCCCACTCTGGATTGTTGGGGGCGGTATGGTATATCCTGATGGAGTTTGCTAATGTGTGTTCCACTGTGATGGTATAATGTGAGTACAAGATTGCTTTCAGCCTGAATGTTACCTACCTGTATTCATGACATTATTCTTATCCTTGCACCCTCCTCTTCCCTTGAAGAAGGAAAAAATATATTTCCAAAATGCGTTGGAATATCCTGTGTATGGGATTAGGCCATAGACCCCTAAGGGCCGGTTGGGCGCTCCAGTACCAAACGTAGCAGGGTTTATGTATAAATATTGCACATTGTCATTATTTTTTTAATTGACTGCGTCACCAACCGTGTTATTTTTTACGTACTTTAAGTACTTTTGACTTCCCCACGCATGTGTCCTACCTTCCGTTCTACCCCAAAAATCCCTTTGGGGTCCAAATGTTGTTCATTATAAGTATTTTCAGGGATCTTGGCAGAATTTGATGAAATTCTGAAACAGCACCTAACTGGTCACTTTTCTGACCACTGACCACCTGGTATACTGCTACCTACTGGAAACTTCACAGATGTGCTCGTATATTCACTTTACATTTGTGAGTGCAATATATACTTTTTCATTTTTAATGAGTTTTAATAAATACTACAGTCAAGTAATGGCACTCTCTCCCCCCTTCTCCCTTTTCCTTTTGGTGTTTACTGTGTAGGTTTTAACCACTTCAGCCCCGGAAGGATTTCACACTTTAGGACCAGAGTACTTTTTGCGATTCGGCGCTGCGTCGCTTCAACGGACAATTGCGCGGTCATGCGACGTTGTACCCAAACAAAATTTGCGTCTTTTTTCCCCACAAATAGAGCTTTCTTTTGGTGGTATTTGATCACCTCTGCATCATTTCTGATCCCCGCTATAAACAAAAAAAAGAGCGACAATTTTGAAACAAAAACTATTTTTCTTACTTTTTGCTAAAATACAAATCCCAAAAAAAAAAAATATAAAAAAACATTTTTTTTCATCGGTTTTGGCCGATTTATATTCTTCCTCGTATTTTTGGTAAAAAAAAAAAATCGCAATCAGCGTTTATTGATTGGTTTGCGCAAAAGTTGCCGCGTTTACGAATGATGAGAATTAATTTCTGGGGTTATTATTTTTTTTATTTTTTAGTAGTAATGGCAGCGACCTGCAATTTTTAGTGGTACTGCGATATTGCGGCGGACATGTCGGACCATTTTGTCACTTTTTAGGGAACACTGGCATTTATACAGCGATCAGTGCTATGAAAATGCACTGATTACTGTGTAAATGCCATTGGCAGTGAAGCGGTTAACCTGGAGGGGGCACTCTAAGGGTTAACTGTGTTCCCTCACTGTGTTCTAACTGTATGGGGGCTGGGCTAGCAGGGGGAGGGGAGTGATCACGGCTTCCGTATACAGGAAGCCTATGATCACATCCCTTCCCCCTCTATGAGAACGGAGATCCGTGTTTACATACACGGATCTCCGTTCTTTCACTGTGGGGAGCCATTGCGGGTAGCCGGCAGCGATCAAGTTCACCCTACCCGCTCCCTGGCCCCCCCTGACACAGTGAGCGTGCGAGCATGCCTCCGGCGGCGCGCATGCTCGCAATACTCATTATCGCCGTCCTGTGATGGCATTTCCCAATAACGAGCCATCTTTCCGCCGTCAAGTGGTTAAACTTGTTTAGCTTTCTGCCCAGTGCAAATTTCAGTCCTAGGCAGTGGCGGTACTACCAGGGTCACAAAGGTCGCACTTGCAACAGGGCCCTGGCGTTCCACCACCGTAGAGGGGCCCCAAGACGGCGGGAAGGGGGCCCACTGCAGAACACGTGAAAGGGTCTTGCTGTGGTTCATACTGGCAAGACCCAAAGTCATGCAAATTGCTTGAGATTTTTTTTTACGACTTGCTTGCGACATTTTGTGATTTAACATTGCAGTCTATGGCACAAAATCAATTAAGATGGCACTCATTAAAATGAATGTGTTTTGACTTGTCATGCGACTATGTGTCCTAAACAAGTCACAGCAGTGTGAAGTGGGGCTGATGAAGGGCCTGAGCAGTGAACTACTACTTTTTCTTTAAGCCAAACTCAAGCACCGAAGTGCGCCATTTTTTTTTTGTAGTATACAAAACAAATAAAAAACAAAATGTAGTAAAAATAGATGTAAAACCTTTTTAAAAATTGTGCTGCACCAAAACGCATGGTATTTTGCTAGCATACGTTTTGCCGCAGGTGAATGAGCAGACAAGCAAGGTGTGTGGTAGTGCCATTAATGGTACCACTGCAAACCCGCAGAAGGTTCAAAATATTCTGAGATTACTTATGCACCGCTATGTAAATGACTAAATACTGCAATGAAATGAACTGCTGCACCACTGTTAATGGTGAACACCTACCACTTAAAGTGAATATATGAGAAAAATGAATAGTGCGCTGTTCAAACAAATATAATATAACAAATGCAAATAAATATAATAAATTCCACAAGTATACATTCCTCATAATCGTACAAGATTGTGCTCCGTGATACCAGACGCATATGCAGTGAATGATTATGATCAATAAACGTCCAAATAAAAGCTTCTATAGTTTCAAAGTCCTCTATATCAATGAAAAAAATGACTTCAAAGTAAAAAATGTTAAATAGTAGTAATAAATGTGATGTCCATCCAAAGAGAAATACAGTGCCTTAAATGTATGTTATTGGGATTTTATGTGATAGACCAACACAAAGTGGCACATAATTGTGACGTGGAAGGAAAATGATAAATGGTTTTCAACATTCTTTACAAATGAATATCTGAAAGTACATTTGTATTCAGCCCTCTTTATTCTGACACCCCAATTAGTAAATAATGTCCACCTGTGTGTAATTTAATCTCAGTATAAATACAACTATTCTGTGAAGTCCTCAGAGGTTTGTTAGAGCCTAAGTGAACAAACAGCATCATGAAGGCCAAGGAACACACCAGACAGGTCAAGGAAAAAGATGTGGAGAAGTCTAAAGCAGGGTTGGGTTATAAAAAAATATCCCAAGCTTTGAACATCTCATGGAGCTCTGTTCAATCCATCATCTGAAAATGTAAAGATTATGGCACGGCTGCAAACCTACCAAGACATGGCCGTCCACCTAAACTGACAGGCCGGGCAAGGTGAACCTCCGCCCCGGTCTCAAGTCTTTTACAGACTCTAACAGGTTTTGCCCTGTATTTGGCTCCATCCATTTTCCCATCAACTCTGACCAGCTTCCTTGTCCCTGCTGAAGAAAAGCATCCCACAACATGATGCTGCCATTGCCATGTTTCACAGTGGGTATGGTGTGTTCAGGGTGATGCGCAGTGTTAGTTTCCCACCACACATAGCATTTTGCTTTTAAGCAAAAGCAAGATGGCAAAGCTGCCCATTCCTCTTTGCAAAAAAAGCCTCCAGTTCTTGTAAATTCTTGGGCTGTCTTGCATGAACGGCATGTTTGAGAGCCCAGAGTGGCTCAATGATATTGAGGTCAGGAGGCTGAGATGGCCACTCCAGAACCTTCACTTTATTCTGCTGTAGCCAATGACAGGTCGACTTGGTCTTGTGTTTTGGATCATTGTCATGTTGGAATGTCCAAGTACGTCCCATGCGCAGCTTCCTGGCTGATGAATGCAAATGTTCCTCCAGTATTTTTTGATAACATACTGCATTCATCTTGCCATCAATTATGACCAAATTTCCTGTGGCTTTGTAGCTCACACATCCCCAAAACATCAGCAATCCACCTCTGTGTTTCACAGGCCTTGTTGACTCCTCTCCAAATGTAGAGTTTATGGTTGTGGTCAAAAACCTCAATTTTGGTCTCATCACTCCAAATGACTTTGTGCCAGGAGGTTTGAGGCTTGTCTCTGTGCTGTTTGGCGTGTTGTAAGCTAAATACTTTGTGGCATTTGCATAGTAATGGCTTTCTTCCGGCAACTCAACCATGCAGCCCATCTTTTTTCAAGTGCCTCCTTATTGTGCATCTTGAAACAGCCACACCACATGTTTTCAGAGAGTCCTGTATTTCACCTGAAGTTATTTGTGTGTCCACCTAAACTGACCGGCTGGGCAAGGAGAGCATTAATCAGAGAAGCAGCCAAGAGGCCCATGATAACTGTGGAGGAGCTGCAGAGATCCACAGCTCAGCTGGGAGAATCTGTCCACAGGACAACTATTAGTTGTGCACTCCACAAATCTGCCCTTTATGGAAGAGTGTCAAGAAAAAAGCCATTGCTGAAAGAAAGGCATAAGAAGTCCCGTTTGCAGTTTATGAGAAGCCATGTGGGGGACACAGCAAACATGTGGAAGAAGGTGCTCTGGTCAGATGAGACCAAAACTGAACTTTGTGTGGCGGAAAACTAACACTACACATCACTCTGAACCAGTGGCGGCTGGTGAAGTTTTTGGATGGGGGGGGGCGCCAGGCGCAGTCCTTCCTTTTGACCCCTCCTACTTCTAATAAGCCCCGTCCCTTTTAGAATCCACCCACTCCATCCCCTGTATTCCACATATTGTGTCAGGAGAACACAGCTCAGCATCACAGGACACAGTATACAGCTCAGCATCACAGGGCACAGTATACAGCTCAGCATCACAGGGCACAGTATACAGCTCAGCATCACAGGACACAGTATACAGGTGGGGCAGTTTGCAGGCAGTAACACAGATGGGGCAGTTTGCAGCCAGGGACACAGGTGGGGCAGTTTGCAGGCAGTGACACAGGTGGGGGCAGTTTGCAGGCAGTGACACAGGTGGGGCAGTTTGCAGGCAGTAATACAGGCGGGGCAGTTTGCAGCTAGGGACACAGGTGGTTCTGTTT
>BLSH010148392.1:113900-143597 GCA_018402905.1 Glandirana rugosa
GATACCTTTTATACCGTACGGAGAAGGCGCCTTGCTCTGAAACGTTTGAGACCGGTCCATATTCAAGATGGAGCGGAAACTCTTAGGGTATGTACTCCTAATGTAGTGTCTTTTCAATACCTTTTTAAGTTACTACCGACCTTGACACGGGTAGCAGTACCCAGGAGGTGCATTTTTAATACTCGCAAAGTAAGGTGGGCTGCGAAAATAAGTACAACTACTGAAAAGCCGAGGGGTTCTTGACCGACTTATAGAAGAACCAAACCTACTTCTACTCTTTTCTATGGTTGTCATAAAATTGACCTGTAGAAAACCAGTTTTGGATGGCGTTGACCGATATTTGAACCTCCAGTTAAAATACTGTTGGTATCTTTTCTCATCTTCATCCAAACCAAGAAGATATTCAGCCAGTTCTTGGGGAGCCGAAAAGTCATCAACATGAATAAAAGCGTCGGGTGGAATGAAACGCTCATAATTTTTACGTGGAGGACCCATGACGATGGGCACAGTTCCAGCCATCATTGAATTTTTCCATAACTTTTCTGTGATGTAATCCTCATGTATGGGATTCTCAAAGGCGAGGTAGAACTTATACCTGGCCAGAGTTTGCAAAGTCTCGTTCCGCGGAAGAGGCATGCCATATTTTCCATAGACATCAATTGGAATGTATTCCTTTAACGCCTCATAATATTGGGTTCGTCTGTACTTTGTCTTCCAGTTGCTCACCACCCAGGCCACCAACTTTGACTTTTGGGGGATTGTAAAATTTTCTTTTCCATCAATTTTTTCTAGCCATCCATTTGGAACATATATATCTGAATCAAGTCGGTAGGACATTGTGAGGTTAATTTTGTTGTCCATGAGCTTTACATTTGGGCAGTTGGTTGGAGACTCCATGCTAAACCAAATCCAGTATTGGTGGGGTGGTCTTGGCTCTGGAGGTAAAAGCTCTTCTGACTTGTATACATCCCTATGACTAATAACAACAGCGTCTGCTATGGAGTATGCATTGCGGTTCACGGTGTAGAAACAGCCGGAGTTTTCATTTCTTGGACACCTATTTAGAGGAAATTGGTATCCTAATGGCCATGTCCAAAGTAAGATGGTCAGCAGAGACCTATTGAACGTCTCCAATGTCTCAGCTGGTGTTAGTGGCTTTTTCACAATCAATCGGTTTGTTGTCATTGACATCTGTCTCACTGAGTTTGATACCATCTTTGGCCTGTGCTTTACTACAACATTTGTTTTGAGCATTTGTCTTTCTATACGATAATAAGCAAATGAAATGTAGGAAATGGTTCCCAGTAATAACATGCTGAAGTAGACCGAAGTCCATTTTGAAGATCGTTTTAGGGAATACATATGGAAGTGAAGAGGATCCTTGAATTTGACTTTTACATTAGAGCCATCCTTGATGTTTAGCTCTGTGTCCCCGTGCCTGGGAAAAAAGAGAAACATAAGTGGCATATAATGGGCATTTATGGCAACATCTTAAAATTATTCACAGAGCATAGACACAACAGTCCTTTTTGAGGATTACCTTTATTTGTGTATGTGAGTGTGTGTCAGCAATTGAAGTTTGTTTAGAGACAAACAAAAAGACAAAAATAAGACTTGGGGTTTAGTGCTTCCAGATATATATTTTATTTTTTTATTAAATCCTGCATTGTGCCTTAAATGTTGTAGTCTATTCCAGTGCTCCAGCACTATTTAAAAAGGTACCATACAATCTTCTGGACCTTAGTTAACAAATGTATTGTTTGCCACATAAAAAATCCTGCTTTCTGTCTCAGGTTTGCAATCCTTTCCAATGCTCTGGCACTTAAAAATATTTGTGGCTACTCTATTGTTTATTTCAAGATAAAACCTGCCTTATCTCTCCCTCATATTGCAGCCTACGCAAGCTGCTTACATACTGTCCAGCCACTGTACAGTATTTGTTGCTATTATCTCTAAAATAACTTTTTTTAAGATAAAAACTTGCCTTGTGTCTCTTTCTTACATCGAGGCATAGCTACTTACATACTGTCCAACCGCTATATGTTATGTATGGGAATTACTCCTTAAAAAAATATTTCAAGATAAAACCTGCTTTGTCTCTCCATCTTACTTTGCAGCCTTACCAAGCTGCTTACATACTAAAAGTTAAAGCGATACTAAAGTCTATTTTTTTTATTTAAAAATAACAAACATGTTATACTTACCTTCTCTGTGCAGTGGTTTTGCACAGAGCAGTCCAGATCCTCCTCGGGTCCCTTGCCAGCGCTTCTGGCCCCCCTCTTGCGGAGTGCCCCCACAGCAAGCAGCTTGCTATGATGGCACCCGAGCTGAGCCACTACTCTGTTTGTCCATGCGGACCCGCCCCCTCTCTCTCCTCATTGGCTTACTGACTTTGACAGCAGTGGGAGCCAATGGTGCCCCACTGCTGTCTCAGCCAATGAAGAACGAGAGTTCTGGGCAGCCAAGACTCTTGTTCAACATCACTAGATCGAGATGGGCTCAGGTAAGTATTAGGGGTTGCTGAGGGGGATGCTACATATATGCATAAAATATATTAAGATATATTAAGATAAAAAAACTTCTAACTTTAGAACCACTTTAAATGTAAAAGTTAAAAAAGCCAATTACACATTCAAAAAAATGTAAGCCAAAATATAGTGTTGCCAACTCTGTCTGTGAAAATCACACACAATGTGTAGCTTAACCACTTCAGCCTCAGTACGATTTGCCCCCTTCCTGACCAGAGCACTTTTTGCGATTCGGCACTGTGTTTAACTGACAATTGCGCAGCCGTGCGATGTTGTACCCAAACAAAATTGATGTCCTTTTATTCCCCACAAATAGAGCTTTCTTTTGGTGGTATTTGATCGCCTCTACGTTTGTTTATTTTTTGTGCTATAAACAATGAGCGCCAATTTTGAAAAAAAAAAAAAACAACATTTTTTACTTTTTGCTATAATACATATCCAAAATAAAAAAATAAAAAAACGAATGTATTCATCAGTTTAGAATCATATCTTTTCTTCTACATATTTTTGGGCTGACTGGGGGAGGAGAGTGATCGCTGCTCCCATATACTGGGAACATACGATCACTCTCCTCTCCCCTGTCAGAATGGGGATCCGCCTCACCCGCTGATTGGCTCCACCGCTAGCGTGTGAGTGCGCGATCATGCCTCCGCCGGCACCTGCGCGCCCCCAATACTTGCTCCTGCGGCCGTCGTCAGGTGAAGGCGATTTGAGCAGGAAAGTTGACGCCGTCAAGCCACGGTAGGCAGTCGGCAACTGGTTAATGACATTGCTTTGTTGTTACCTGTAAATGTCCCCCACGGCAGTGCCCAGCTCCCCATGACCTTTTTGACACTAGCCTTGAAAATGGCCAGAAGTTAGTATCAAAATCCCCCCCCCCCCCGAGACTTCAGTGGGATTTGATGCCAAGTTCAAGGTTCGCAGATTTCAAGCAAGATTCTAATTAGATCAGCTCCCTCTACTGGGTGCAGCAAAGTCTCTCCTGCAGCTCTTAAAGGAAGCCTTTCTGAATAAAGCAGTTTAACCTATAATGAAGGCCCTATCAACTTAAGGGGCGGGAAGAATTGGCTGTCACAGTGGTCACGTGATCAGGAGCCGATTTGCTGGTTACCAATCATTAATGCAGACCAAGAATTGTCTTTGACAGCTGTCCATTGATGCATATGTGAAGCGTGTGAGGGTTAAAGAACACCCTCTTTGCCGCTGCACATAACCAAATATAACTCTAAATAAATGAAGACCCCAATATACCATTTCCCTGAAACAAAAGCCCTTTTTTTTGAAGGAAAGCCTTGCAAGAAAAAAAAGTGTATACTATGGATTGAACAAAAGCTAAAAAAAAAAACCCTGACCTCACATTAACCACAAAATAAAAAAAAAAATAAAAAAAAACTCCCAATAATTGTAAACAAATAGGCAGAAAAAGGGGGTTAATCCCAAAGAGATAGTAATCAAATATAAAAGTTCCATTTCCTTACTGACTGTAATGTTTCCCCATGCAGTTTGTCAGTTTTCCTTAACCTGCAATGCCATGGCCTCTCTGTGCCCCTCTTTTTATAGTAAACGGGCCGACTTATCCAAAAGTCCCCTTATTGGCTCTTCTAGGCCTTCTGGCCATAGTTCAAAGGCCCTGAAGTATTCTTCTGGGTAAATATGCAGGAATGCAAATCTTAAACCAGCAGTATTCACCTTGAACCCATAGTATAGGGGAAACCCAACCTCACCCCTAATCCTGACCTGTAGATAGAACAGTCACACATATAATCCTTCTTGCGCCCTACGCTCATATGGACAGTCTTCATCTCAATGAATCTCTGTTTTACAAGACTAAAGCTGGCCACACATGGTTAGATTTTCACTCAAACATCCCTAGAAAAATGGTTCATTTGAACACTCTTTCTTGCCATCATTGAGTCAACTAACGTCATTCATAAGCCATTAAAATTTCATCCAGACCTTCTTCTTGAATGAAATTGCAGACATATTAAACAGGATTCGTTTGGGGTGTATAAAAAAAGAAACATGCATACTCACCTTAATACCACATCAGCTCTAAGCCCGAGAACTGAGTGATCACATGACCGTCATCTCAGAGAGGAGAGCTGTGACTGGAGCTCATAGGAGCAGCGGGCTGTGGAGGGGGTAGGAGTGGCTGGCGGTGGCACTCAGCCACTCACTGAGAGGGTAAGCCAACTGCCAATGAGGCGTCTGGATGGATCTTGACAATATGCTCAGGAATCTTGCAGAGCCTGGACCAGCTCTGTTATATCAGCCAACAGCAGACCTTAGTCCACTGTTGGCTGATTCTAGGTCACAAAAGAGCACAAGTAAGTGCATCGCTGTGACCCAGAAGAAAAATATGGCCAAAAAAAGTTTGACCATATTTCTCTTTTAGCCTATGTTCACATCTCTGTTGGGAGAGTGAAATGAAGAGGTTGGCCTCTCTTGTATCTCCAGCCCGGGCTCCACTGAGAGTGGAACAGAGGGTACCGAGGGACAGGAGGAACACGAGTGCCAGCAGATGTTGATAGGAGAACTTGCAGGAGATGCAGTCCCAAGGAGACTGGTGGGCTATCAGGACAGGAACAATATGGTCAGGATTCTTCCAGAGCCTGGACCAGCTCTGTTATATCAGCCAACAGCGGACCTTATCCCACTGTCGGCTGATTCAATGTCACAGAAGAGCACAAGTAAGTGCACTGCTGTGACCCAGAGAAAAATATTGCCAAAAAAGATTTGACCATATTTCTCTTTTAGCCTATGCTCACATCTCTGATGGGAGACTGAAATGAAGTGGTTGGCCTCTCTTGTATCTCCAGCCTGGGCTCCACTGAGAGTGGAACAGAGGGCACTGAGGGACAGGAGGAACACAAATGCCAGCAGATGTTGATAGGAGAACTTGCAGAAGATACGGTCCCAAGGAGACTGGTGACTATCAGGACAGGAACAGTAGCTGTGCTCAGGAGTCCAATCGAGGTTAAAGGGACACTCCACTTGCACTGCAGGTCCAAGACATGTGGCTTGTCAGGGCTCTCAGTAGACCTAAGAGGGGAGCAGAGCTGGTATAGCAGACAGCCAGGCTGGCACTCGATCAGAACAGGAAGCCAGGATCGGCGACCCCAAAATTCTACTGATGTAGAATGGATATTCCAGTACTGCAGAAAGACGATGGTAGCCAGTGTGATATCTTCTCCCAACACTTCCTTGGAGTTCCCCCTTTTATGCAATACATTCTGTTCATTCCACGACATTGGTATGTCATGGAATGTGACGAGACGAGTTGTGGTGTCAAAGCATTCTACTACAATTATAGAAAATGCGGGTTTAATGAGTGAGAAAAAAACCTGTATGTCTGCTGGGTCAGATCAAGACTTCTCCTCGTTGCTCCTCTCATTTTTTCTTCTACCCGCCTTAATCTCTTCAGTCAGTGGTGGATTGAAGAAATTCAAGAGCAAAGGTATAATACACTGCAGCTTGCTGGTCCTTAGAAGTGGTGGCTGCATTTGTTTTCTTCTTTCTGGCTGTTATTCCTTTATTGCCACTTGGAGATCCTGCCAGTCACACATTTCCTGTTCTAAGGTGACAACACTCACTCACTGCACTATAGAGGAGCAGTGTTGTCACCCCTGGCTGTAGTCTTGATTTGGACTACAAACACCTCCTCTTCTCCCAATCTCCATTACGTGAGGAGAAAGTGTTCTGCAGTTCACATGACATAGCTGGGAAAACTGTTAACATTGTTTAAAGTTATATTAAACCCAAGAACAACAAAAACATTTTTTATATTTATATTATATATTTATACTATATTTATTCTAAAATGTGGTGGTTGCATTGGTTTTATTTTTTCTAATTTTATTCACTCTTTGATAGTTACACAGTTACAAAGTCACATGGTGAGGATGAAAAAAAAAACAAAGAAAAAAAAACACTAGTCCATGTAGTTAAACCGATAAAAAAACACACACACATACATACACACAATAGAAAACCTCTAGATGCACAATCCTATACCCACAACTGATCCAAGGGAAGGCAAAAAAACCCCCAATAAAGCATGATCCAAAAAAGCTTTGGCCGTGTTTCTCTTGTAGCCTATGTTTAGATCTCTGATGGGAGAGTGAAATGAAGAGGTTGGCCTCTCTTGTATCTCCAGCCCGGGCCCCACTGAGAGTGGAACAGAGGGTACCGAGGGACAGGAGGAACACGAGTGCCAGCAAATGTTGATGGGAAAACTTGCAGGAGATGCGGTCCCAAGGAGACTGGTGGAATAACAGGACAGGAACAGTAGCTGTGCTCAGAAGTCCAATCGACGTTATAGGGGCACTCCACTGGCACTGCAGGTCCAAGACGTGTGGCTTTTCAGGGCTCTCAGTAGACTTAAGAGGGGAGCACACTACAGCACGCAGAGCTGGTATAGTAGACAGCCAGGCTGGCACTTGAGCAGGACAGGAAGCCAGGATAGCCAGGGTCATCAATGGGTGGGCAGCGAGGTACCAAGTCAAAAGCAGAGCCAAAGTCAGGAACAGAGCTGGGATCTGGAACTGGCGGCAAGTCAGAAGCAGAATCCAAGATCAGGTAAGGAGCAAGCAGGTCAGCATCAAGGGAAACACATGGGATGAATGCAGGACACAGGTACAGCTGAAAGACTGGACAGCACTTGAGCTAGGGCAGAGGCATCCTTAAAGTGGTTGTAAAGACAGAAGGTTTTTTTATCTTAATGCATTCTATACATTAAAATAAAAAGCCTTTTATGTACATCAGCCCCCCTAATATTTATCGGAGCCTATCTCTATCCAGCGATGCTGCAGAAAAGATTCGGCCGCCCGGGACTCTCCCTCACGATCGAGTGAGACAGCAACGTGGCGCCATTGGCTCCCTTTGCTGTCAATCAAAGTCAGTGAGCCAATGAGGAGAGAGAGGGGGCGGGGCCGAACCATGGCTCCGTGTCTGAATGGACACGCAGAGCTGCGGCTTGGCTCGGGTGCACCCATAGCAAGCTGCTTGCTATAGGGGCACCCGTCAGGAGGGAGGGGCCAGGATCGCCACCGAGAAGAGGAAGATCTGGACTGCTCTGTGCAAAACCACTGCGCAGAGTAGGTAAGTATGACATGTTTGTTATTTTTATAGAAAATAATCCCAAAACTTTAACCACTTCAGCCCGGAAGGATTTCCCAGGTTAGGACCAGAGCACTTTTTGCGATTCACACTGTGTTATTTTAACTGACAACTGCGCAGTCGTGTGACGTTGTACCCAAACGAAATTTGCATCCTTTTTTTCCCACAAATAGAGCTTTCTTTTGGTGGTATTTGATCACCTCTGCGTCATTTCTAATCACCGCTATAAACAAAAAAAGAGTGACAATTTTGCAAAAAACAAAACAAAACAATATTTCTTACTTTTTGCTAAAATACAAATCCAAAAAAAATATAAAAAAACAATTTTTTTCATCGATTTTTGCCGATTAATATTCTTCCTCATATTTTTGGTTAAAAAAAAATTGCAATCTGCGTTTATTGATTGGTTTGCTCAAAAGTTGCCATGTTTACAAACCATGATAATTCATTTCTGGCTTTTTTACAATTTTTTTTTTTTTTTTACTGGTAATGACGGCGAGCTGCGATTTTTATCAGGACTGCGATATTGCGGCGGACATGTCAGACATTTTTGACACTTTTTTGGGACCAATGACATTTATACAGCGATCAGAAATTTAAATATCCACTGATTACTGTATAAATATCATTGACAGTGAAGGGTTTAACCTGGGGGGTGCTCTAGGGGTTAACTGTGTTCCCTAGGCGTGTTCTAACTGTGAGGGAGCTGGGCTGCCAGGGGCATGAGAGAGCTAACTGATCCCAGTGACAGGAATCAGTAAATCTCTTAGATGCTGCCTGACAGCGCAGGGAACCACCATGTTTACATCGGTGGCTCCCCGTTTTTCTTCGGTTGTATGCAATCGCGGCCCACTGGCGGACATCGGGTCCGCCCGAGCCGCGGGCACACTCCTACAGAGTGCAGCAGGCATGAGAGCGCACCATCGGTGGTGTGCTCCCGCCCACTAGCCACACATGCGCGAGCCACCGTTTAAAGACGGTGATTCGCGAGACTCTGCCACAGTACAGCAGTAAAAAGTACGCGAGCCGGTCGGGAACCTGTTAAATAAGCTGCCTGCCGCCAACATGCACCGTGTGCGCGCCCACGCCTAGTTACCATTCTATGGGAAATGCTGTGCACATTCCTGCATACCAGGCATCTCATGGGAATTCATCTGTGCTGTTGGGTCCTGCAGCTGCAACCACCCACACAGAAAAATGCAGGAGATGCATGCAGGTGCCATTAATTCTAATGGCAGGCCACACACACTGGAAATTGCTATCGCACTGCACTATTATATATAATACAGTTCAGAGTATATAGTGCAGTCAGTGTAGTATACAGTTGTGCTCATAAGTTTACATACCCTGGCAGAATTTATGATTTATTGGCCATTTTTCAGAGAATATGAACGATAACACAAAAACATTTCTTTCTTGTGGTTAGTGTTTGGCTGAAGACATTTATTATCAATCAACTGTGTTTACTCTTTTTAAATCATAATGACAACAGAAACTACCCAAATCGCCCTGAACAAAAGTTTACATACCCTTGTGATTTTGGCCTTATAACATGCACACAAGTTGACACAAAGGGGTTTGAATGGCTATTGAAGGTAACCATCCTCACCTGTGATCTGTTTGCTTGTAATTAGTGTGTGTGTATAAAAGGTCAATGAGTTTCTGGACTCCTGACAGACCCTTGCATCTTTTATCCAATGATGCTGGGGAAAGCAAAAGAATTGTCAAAGGATCTGTGGGAAAAGCTAGCTGAACTGTATAAAACAGGAAAGGGATATAAAAAGATATCCAAGGAATTGAGAATGCCAATCAGCAGTGTTCAAACTCTGATCAAGAAGTGGAAAATGAGGGGTTCTGTTGAAACCAAACCACGGTCAGGTAGACCAAAAATTTCAGCCACAACTGCCAGGAAAATTGCTCGGGATGCAAAGAAAAACCCACAAATAACTTCAGGTGAAATACAGAACTCTCTGAAAACATATGGTGTGGCTGTTCCAAGATGCACTAAGGAGGAGGTACTTGAAGAAAGATGGGCTGCATGGTCGAGTCGCCAGAAGAAAGCCATTACTATGCAAATGCCATAAAGTATCCCTCTTACAATACGCCAAACAGCACAGAGGCAAGCCTCAAACCGTCTAGCACAAAGTCATTTGGAGCGATGAGACCAAAATTGAGCTTTTTGGCCACAGCCATAAACTCTACATTTGGAGAGGAGTCAACAAGGCCTGTGAAACATGGAGGTGGATTGCTGAAGTTTTGGGGATGTGTGAGCTACAAAAGGCACAGGAAATTTTGTCAAAATTGATGGCAAGATGCAGGGGCATCGGGAACCCTGGGCTAAGGGGGTTATAGCCCTGAGGGGGCCCCCGAAAAGCCTCGGGGCTCGGGGCAGTCTAATTGTATTATTAGCCCCGAGCCGCCATAACTAAAACATAGTGACGAGACGGCACCTATGATGAACGTCACCACAGTGGTCCAATCCCGCATTGCGGGATGTGTGATGTTCATTACAGGGCGCCGCCAGGACTCAATGACCCTGCGGGGCAGCGTTGGGCAGCTAAGATGGCGTCACACTTGGCCAATCCCACGCTAGCATGGGACATGTGACATCCATTAGAGGACACGCTGGGGACACCCTTATGGAAGAGGCACGCTGGAGGACATCCTGATGGAAGAGGCACACTGGGGGACATCCTGATGGAAGAGGCACGCTGGGGGACATCCTTATGTAACAGGCACTCTGGGGGACATCCTGATGTAAGAGGCACGCTGAGGCACACGTGATGTAAGAGGCACGCTGCGGGACACCTGATGTAAGAGGCACGCTGGGGGGACACCTGATATAAGAGGCACGCTGGGGGACACCCTGATGGAAGAAGCAAGCTGGGGGACACCCTGATGGAAGAGGCATGCTGGGGGACACCCTGATGGAAGGAGGCACTCCGCTGGCGACACCTGATGGCATCTGGTAGCAGGCGACAGTGGCAAGAGACACACTCAGGGCTCCTACTGATTCTGCATTATGGTGAGTTGAACTATTTCATTTTATATTACAATGTAATAATAAAAATAATGAGCTTCAATCATCCTGACACCATAACAACCATGGTGCCGAGATGATTGAGGCGCTAACACCAGGTGTTTGGAGTATCTTTATCTGCTGATTGTTAAACTATATGGAATACACATATTGCCATTGTGGTGTAGGATCTGGGTCTACTGTCCCTCCATCCCTCTTTCTTTCCTTCCTTCCGTCTCTCTCCTTCCCTCTATATTTCTTTATTCCTTCCTCCATCCCTAGTTCTTCTCAGACTCGAACTACACCCCCGGTAAGACATGCCCCTTTTATACACACCCACTATTTAGTTTAAACCACACCCGTTTTTTTTGCCGCTGCGTACTTCGTTCCGCAATCCTTTGGGCTGAAGCCCCTGGGCTTTTTCCCACCTAGCGATGCCCCTGGCAAGATGAATGCAGTATGTTATCAAAAAATACTGGAGGAACATTTGCATTCATCAGCCAGGAAGCTGCTCATGGGACGTATTTGGGACATTCCAACATGACAATGATCCATAACACAAGGCCAAGTCGACCTGCCATTGGCTACAGCAGAATAAAGTGAAGGTTCTGGAGGGGCCATCTCAGTCTTCTGACCTTAATATCATTGAGCCACTCTGGGGAGATCTCAAATGTGTAGTTCATGCAAGACAGCCCAAGAATTTACAGGAACTGGAGGCTTTTTGCCAAGAGGAAAGGGCAGCTTTACCATATGAGAAGATAAAGAGCCTCATCCACAAATACCACAAAAGACTTCAAGCTGTCATTGATGTTCAAGGGGGCAATACATGGTATTAGGAACTAGGGTATGTAAACTTTTGATCAGGGTAATTTGGGTAGTTTCTGTTCTCATTATGATTAAAAAAGAGTAAACACAGTTGATTGATAATAAATGGCTTCAGCCAAACATGAACCATGAGATAAAGTGCAGTCAATGTAGTATATATAATACAGTTCAGAGTATATAGTGCAGTCAGTGTCGTATATATAATACAGTGGAGAGTATATAGTGCAGTCCATGTAGTATAGATAATATGGTTCAGATTATATAGTGCAGTCAGTGTAGTATATATACACTACAGTGTAGAGCATTGTTGGCTGGTGGGGTTTTTTTTGGGGAGGCGGCAAACAACCCCCCTGGCACTAGCACAAACCTTTGTGTCTGGCATAGCTTTTAAGGGGAACTCCCCTTAAAAGCCCCCAGATCCCACCCCCCCATGTGAATGGGCATTGGGTACAGTGTACCCGTACCCATTCACCAAAAAAGTGTAAAAAAGTAAAAACCACAAGAGACAGTTTTTGACAATTCCTTTATTAAAAAAGAAAAAAGAAAAAAAGCGATTTTTTTGTATAACTTACCGTAAAATCCTTTTCTCTGAGTTCACTGACAGACGCAGCCTTCTTATGACACATGGGGTTATGCTCATCCTGCTAGGAGTAGCCTAGGCAAAACAAACAAAAGTGTAGGTTGGCCCCCTCCCAGGGGGCCGTCCTCACCTTAGCATATAATCCCCCTGCTCTGTTCAGCACATCAGTTCATAACAAGCCGTACAAAACCAACGCAGAGGGGTGGGTGCTGCGTCTGTCAGTGAACTCAGAGAAAAGGATTTTACGGTAAGTTATACAAAAAATCCCTTTTTCTCTTCCGTTCACAGACGCAGCCTTCTTATGACACATGGGGACGTCCCAAAGCTGTGCCAATCAAGAGGGGTGGGCAAATCATAACAACTGTACCCAACAGAAAAACGCCCTCTCAGGCGGCGCTAACCGTGCCTATACTGCCGCTTGCAATACCTTGCGGCCAAAAGCAGCATCCGAGGATGCCGAAACATCAATTTTGTAAAACTTAGTAAACGTGTGCACTGAGGCCCAAGTAGCTGCCTTGCACACCTGAGACACCGAAGCCTGGTGTCTAAACGCCCAGGAAGTACTAACTGCCCTGGTGGAATGAGCCGTGACTGGAAACGGGGGAACCTTACCCCGAATCTCATATGCATGAGTCACGGCCTTCCGTATCCAACGAGAAACGGTAGCTGACGAGGCTGCCATACCTTTGCACGACCCTTCCATCAGCAAAAATAAAGAACCAGACTTCCGAAAGGAAGCTGTAGAACTTAAATACACCCGCAAGGCCCTCACCACATCCAAAGCATGCAGCTCAACTTCTTTAGGATGTGACGGGTGCGGGCACAATGAGGGGAGAACAATATCCTCATTTAAATGAAAGGAAGAAATCACCTTCGGAAGAAACTAAGGGGAAGGCCGCAGAACTGCCTTGTCCTTATGGAGGACCAAGTAAGGTGACCTGCAGGATAATGCGGCTAACTCCGACACCCGCCTGGCGGATGTGATAGCCACCAGAAAGGCCACCTTCTGCGACAATAACTGTAAGGGAATGTCCCTAATCCTTTCATATGGTGGCTTCTGCAACACAGAAAGCACCAGATTCAAATCCCACAGTGCCAAAGGCGACCGTATCCGAGGAGCCACATGACGTACCCCCTGTACAAATGTACGGATCAATGAATGAGACGCCAAGGGCCGTTGAAAAAGAACCGCCAGGGCCGAAATCTGCCCCTTAAGTGTACTTAACGCCAGGTTCTTGTCCAGTCCTTGCTGTAAAAATTACAGTACTCTGGATACTCTATAAGAGCGGGGGTTCCAACCCCCTTGCCTCGCACCAGGTAATATAGGCCTTCCAGGTCCTATGATAAATCTTACGTTAGGAACTCTTGCGTGCTTTTATCATAGTAGGGATTACGGAGTCAGAGACACCCCTCTCCCTCAATACCTGGGACTCAATAGCCAAGCCGTCAAAGCCAGCGAGAGTAAAGCAGGGCGCTGGATTGGCCCCTGAACCAGTAGGTCCCCGCGGAGCGGAAGATGCCACGGAGCCTCTGCCACCCTCTGTACTACGTCAGTGTACCAAGGATGCCGGAGCCAATCCGGAGCTACCAGAATTGTCGGGATTCCCCCCGCCTCTACCCCGCATACAACCCGCGGTAGAGCCCCTAGAGGAGGAAAAATGTACAGCCGAGGCCTGTGAAGCACTGCCCCCCGAAGGATCAGAGCCGCGTCCGCGGCTGTTGCTGTGCTTCTTGTTCCACCCTAATGGTTTACCTACGCCACCTCCGTGGCATTGACTGACTGAACCAGAACCGGGCGGCGCAGCCTCTCTGTCCAACAGGACAGGTAAAGCCTGCTCGCTCTCAGTTCCGGTACCTACATCGACCAATTGAGGGGAGGACAACTTCTCCCCCCCTTTAGGGCTGGAACCTGAGTCCCCCAAACCAAGGGTTCCCGGGACTGACACTCCGACCTGATCGGCCTGTCCAGGGATAGAGGAGATTTGTCCCACCGTGACAACATTGCCTCTCGCAGGAGCCGAGTGTTCTGGGCGTAAGGTATCGCTTCGTAAGTCGACACCCTGAGCCCCAACACCCGTATACAGAACCGTAAGGAGAACCACTGGCGCGATCACTGGGTTCGCCCAGCCTGAAGCGTTAGACGCTTGCTCGGTGTTAGGAACACCCCTGTCTGTACCGTGTCCGGAAACAGACCTAGGTACTCCAGCCGGCAAGCCAGCGTTAATGATGACTTCTGACTGCTGAGCACCTGACCGGCGCCTAGAAGCGCCCCCGACGCTCCTGCGGGAGCCTCAAGTTTGAGGGGAAGGACTTTTCTGGAGGCAGAGAGCTGCTTGCAACCCCCAAAAACCAGCCCCCCACCCGTGAGGCGGGTGGGGGCCCCTGAAAGGGCAGGTCTGCCAGAGCTTTCTTTGAAGCCTGGTTGCCCAACCAAGAGCGGAGCTACAGCACCCGCCTGATAACAATTGAACAAACAGACATTTTTGACAATATGGGGAGACGATCCAAAGCAGCATGGCATATGTAGCGGAGACCCTCTTCCAAATGTTGCCACATGCTGTACTTCAGCCTGTGCACATTCACCAGACAAACTAGTGCGCAGCGCGGCAGCGTGCTCACGAAGAGACTGTGCCGCCATAGCAGTTGCTAGCGCTGGCCGCATGGCTGACCCAGCCAACAAGAATAGTGCTTTAGACACTGTCTCTGTGCGGCGATCGGCCGCCTCTTTAAAGGATGGTGACCCCCCCAAGGGGATGGTGGTTGCCTTATTCACACGAGCCACGGCAGGGTCCACCACCGGGGAAGCCCATCTCTTAGTAAAGCTTTCCTCAAAGGGGTAGCGAATAGCAAAGCTTTTAGGCAAAGCCAAGGAACTTGGTGGCGTACGCCATTCCTTGAACACTGCCTGTTCAAACACCTGACCATAAGGGTAAGCCCTAGCGGACCTAGGGGGTCTAAGTGGTCCACAAACATATGTGGACTCATGCGACTCCCCTGTTTGGTCCAGTCACATAGAGTCGCGAATATCAGTGATCAGTGCTTCCACTATCGCTTTATCCCATGAACTAGGAGCCTCCTGATCCTCTTCACCCTCTGAGGGCGGCTCACCCTCTGAAAGATCCACAGGTGTGACCACTGAAGCACTTTCTAGATCTGAATCCTCCCCTGAGGAAAGTGCGGGGGTGGGCGCTTCTGGGGGCCCCTCGGAATGGGCACCCCGGCCCGGGGGAGGAACTCCACAAACACCGCCCTCAGCTGTTCCAAGGACACAAATGCTCCTGGGGTGGACTGTAGATCTGCAGGTACCCCTGCCATAGAATTGACATCTCAGACCAAAACCCCCCCTATGTAACCACCACCTCTACCCCACCATCAGCCAGGGAGACCCGGGCGGATTACACCCACCGCTACCAGCACCCAGGAAGCGCCAGCTATCCTTTCTGTTTGATGCCTCAGAACTCCAACCGAAGAGCAATGCCCACAAACTGCTGCACGCCAGGAGCTTGTTACTGTGTGTCAGCCATGCTGTCCAAGCAATAACCGGAAGCTCACACCCGTTTTTAAGGACTTCCTGCACAAGGACTGCAGTTCTCCCAATCGACCACTGGAGGCCGCCAGAGAGCAGGCTGGAAAGCACATGGTTCTCAAACAATGGACGCTGCCATAACACACGTGCGGTCGGCCACGAACGAGCTGTGCTCCCAAATCCAATGGCGACGACCCACCTAACACATTGCTCTGGACGGTCGGTGCAGATTCGAACGGTTAGTGCAAAGGTGCCTGCGGGGGATTGAGGGGGGAGGGGGAGTGTGGGGAAGGCCTCTAACAGACCCCCACCAGCTGACCACCACAGAGCTGCCCAGGTGCCCACTCTCCAAGCCTCTAGGGTGGAAGAGGGGTTCACTCACCAATCCGACGGGCGCAGCGGGTAGCCAACCGGAGCAGACCTACCTCCCCGCAAGAAGGCATGCTGCTGGCCAGGCCACTGGACAGGCAAACCAGTCACTGGGCTCTAGTGGGTTTTAGCCACTGGCCACCCGCACGGAATGGGCGCTATGCGGTGGGCCCCCCTAAGGGGGTTCGCATAGTGTTGGCCGGACTGGGGAAAGATTAGGATTCAAGATATCCTCTATACCAATAGCCAGCTTCTTGATAGCAGTCTTCCTTAGATGAATCTTCAGGAGACCGCTGCTCCCATAGGGAACCAGGTCTACTCCTTGCACTAGGCAAATAAAAACTGATGTGCTGAACAGAGCAGGGGGATTATATGCTAAGGTGAGGACGGCCCCCTAGGAGGGGCCAACCTACACTTTTGTTTGTTTTGCCTAGGCTACTCCTAGTAGGATGAGCATAACCCCATGTGTCATAAGAACGCTGCGTCTGTCAGTGAACGGAAGAGAAAAAAGTGCACATCCATCACGGACCCAAAAAATGGAAAAAGCTCCACCTTGATGGGAGGGTTCCCGCTGACCACTGTCTCTTCTCTTTGACAGCTGTCACGGCGGGGCCACCAGGTGGCCCTGCCCTTGCCTATATAACAGCTATCAAAGCAAAGAGACAGCAGTCGGTGGGAACTTTCCCTCCGAGGCGGAGCTTTTTCCATTTTTACCAATTTTTCAGATCTGTTGGGCGGCATGATTGACGGTGGATGTACATCGCAGGACACTATTTTTTTTTTTTGTTTGTTTAATACAGGAATTGTCAAAAACTTGTGTTTTTTCCTTTTTTGACACTTTTTTGGTGAATTGGTACGGGTACAATGTACCCAATACACATTCACATGGGGGGGCGGGATCTGGGGGCTTCATGATTCTGACAAGCCCCCCGCCTGCAGACCCCAACAACCGCCGTCCAGGGTTGTCGGGAAGAGGCCCTTGTCCCCATCATAATGGGATCAAGATGCTTTGGGGGGACACCTAAAGCACCCTCCCCCTGTTGAGGACAAGTGGCCTGGTATGGTTAAGGACCTGCCAGGTTGCATGCTCGGATAAGGGTCTGGTATGAAACTCTGGGGGCACCCCACGCCAATTTTTTAAAAATTTTGGTGTGGAGTTCCCCTTAAAATCTATACCAGACCCGAAGGTCCCGGTATGGACTGGGGGGGGACGGGAGCTATGCCATTTTTTTTCATTTTTTTTATATCTATATTGCTGGGAGCAGGCAATATATTACAGCCGCAAGCATGTTTACATTATATTTTTTCCTTTAAAAATGTCATTATTATGCGCCACTTTACAGGCAGACTAAGGGGACCCCCCTGGGCACGATATTTAAAGGAATATTTAATTTTTATTGTTTCACTTTAAGCATCATTAAAATCACTGCTCCTTTAAAAACAATTGTTTTAAAAACTTTTTTTCACATTAATGTACCCGGCAGTACCCAGGTCCCCATACACTTTTGAAACTTGCATATAAGCTTTTAAAATGAGCACTTGATTTTCCATGTTCGTATCCCATACACTTTAATGGGGTTCGCATGTTTGCCGGAACCTTTTGCCTGTTCGGGATGTTCTGGTGTGAACCGAACTGGGGGGTGTTCGGCCCATGACTAAAAGCAATCTTAAAACATCTTTGTGTATGTATTTCATAAGGCTCCATGCACACTGGACAGTAAAAAAAAAACGTTCTAAAAATGTCAGTAGCTTTGTAGTGAGTTTTTCACCTTTTATCAGCATTTTTGAGTGTCAAAGTTTATGAGTGTTTTTGAGCATTTATGGTCGTTTTTAAGCTTTCATTGTTATTTGTGGTCAGAAGAACGACTCTTGAATTCGATTTTAGGGCATTCTGACAACAGCCCATAAACTCCAGTTCTGATAAACAGCAACAAACGTCCATGTGTGCATGGACAGATAGGATAACATAGAGGGGCGTTTATGGGCTGTTAAAAAAAAAAGTGTCCAAACGCCCAAAAATGATCGTTTATCAGCTTCAGTGTGCATGGAGCCTTATACCAAAAGTTCATTGTTAACTACACATAAAAAAAGTTACAGCACAAAACGCTTAAAAAAATGGAAAATTGTTGTAATATTCTCTTGTTGTGAGCTTGGCACAATTTTGGTATAATAAATGGATACATATAGAGGATTTTTGATTACTATGTTTACTTTGTTTCTTTTCGTGTGCAAAATGATCTCCAGCTGAGCAGCTTGTTCATACACACACTAAACAAAGGTATTAGCCAGTGTATCCCAGCAGGAAATAAATATAAAAGAGCTAACCCAAGACGAGGATGGCTTAATGCCGACATAAAGGCACACATAAAAGCAAAAAGAAGGCCTTCAAAAAATACAAGACGGAGGGGTCTCAGTCAGACTTTCATATCTATAAAACATGCAATAAGGACTGCAAAGTTGCAATCAGAGCAGCTAAGATTGAACACGAAAGACTGAAGCAAAAGGAATCCCAAGAAATTCTTTAAGTATATAAATGGTAAGAGAGGGAGGTCAGATCATATTGGCCCCGTAAGGAATGACGCGGATAACCTGGTTACAGAGGATGGAGAAATGGCAAAGGTGTTAAACTCATTTTTCTCCTCGGTATTCACAAAGGAAATGGGGGGCTCAATTATGCAGAACCACAATGCTGGTCCTCAAGACAAGTCACAGGAAACACCTTCATGGCTGACTGAGGATAAAATCAGGAATAGGCTGGAAAAACTGAACACCAATAAGTCACCGGGCCCAGATGGCTTACACCCGAGGGTCCTTAGGGAAGTTAGCCAAGTAATTGCCAGACCCTTGTACTTAATCTTTAAGAGCAGTTTTCTGACTGGTATGATACCAGCTGATTGGAAGAAAGCCAACGTGGTGCCAATATATAAAAAAGGACCAAGACATTTCCCCGGGAATTCTAGACCAGTTAGCTTAACATCAATAATTTGCAAGCTCTTGGAGGGAATAATAAGGGATTATATACAAGACTATTGTAACAAGAACGGTATTATTAGCAGTAATCAACATGGTTTCATGAAAAATCGTTCTTGCCAAACCAATCTATTAACCTTCTATGAGGAGGTGAGCTGCCATCTAGATAAGGGAAGGCCTGTAGACGTGGTGTATCTGGATTTTCCAAAGGCATTTGATACAGTTCCCCATAAACATTTACTGTACAAACTAAGGTCCCTCAACATGGGTAAAAGGGTGAATACATGGACTGAAAACTGGCTGCAGGGGCGAGTCCAGAGGGTGGTGATAAATGGGGAATACTCAGAATGGTCTGGTGTAGAAAGTGGGGTTCCCCAGGGTTCTGTCCTGGGACCAATCCTATTCAATTCATTCATAAATGATTTGGAGAACGGGGTGAAGAGCTCAATCTCAATATTTGCGGATGATACCAAGCTAAGCAGAGCAATAAATTCTCCACAGGATGTGGAAACATTGCAAGAAGATCTGAACAAATTAATGAGGTGGGCAGACAAGTGGCAAATGAGATTTAACGTAAAAAAAGTAAGATAATGCATTTGGGTACCAAGAACATGAACGCAAATTACTCACTAGGGGGGGAGCCCCTGGGGGAATCAAGGATGGAAAAAGACCTAGGGGTCCTAGTGAAGAACAGGCTCAGCAGTGGCATGCAATGCCAAGCTGCTGCAAGCAAAGCTAACAAGGTGTTGGCATGCATCAAGAAAGGGATTAACTTCAGGAATAAATCAATAATTCTCCCATTATACAAGTCTCTGGTGAGGCCGCACCTGGAGTATGCCGTCCAGTTCTGGGCACCGGTCCTCAAGAAGGACGTCCTGGTATTGGAAAGGGTTCAGAGAAGCGCAACAAAGCTAGTTAAGGGATTAGAGGACCTAAGTTATGAGGAAAGATTAAAAGCACTGAACTTGTTCTCTCTGGAGAAAAGACGCTTGAGAGGGGATATGATTTCAATGTACAAATACTGTACTGGTGACCCAGCTATAGGGGCAATACTATTCAGCGCAAGGGAAAACACGAAGACACGCGGCCATTCACTGAGAATGAAAGAAAGGCAGTTTAACCTTAAGATGCGTAGGGGTTTCTTTACAGTAAGAGCAGTGCGAATGTGGAATTCTCTTCCAAAAACAGTGGTTTCTGCTGGTAGTGTAGATAATTTTAAAAAACTATTAGATGCACACCTAAGGGACCACAACATTAGGGGATATACAACGTAATACTGACATAAAAAACACACACATGGGTTAGACTTGATGGACTTGTGTCTTTTTCCAGCCTCACTGACTATGTAACTATGTAACTATGTAAATAAATGTTTCCATTAAAATATGAAAACCACATACACTTAGAATTTTGTTTGCTCAAGAAAAATTTTCCATCCTGCTCATTAGAATTTTCTTATCACTACAAAAAGAACATGGATTTGACCCCACTAACCATTACAGATTTGAACCATTGTTTTGAAAACTCCAAAAATTCTTCCGAAGTATGGCCAGCTTTAATGGATATTCCAGTACTGCAGAGAGACGATGGAAGCCAGTGTGATGTCTTCTTCCAACACTTCCTTGGAGTTTCCATTTTTATGCAATACATTCTGCTCATTCCACGACATTGGTATGTCATGGAATGTGACCGAGATGAGTTGTGGTCTCAAAGCATTCTACTACAATTGTGGAAAATGCAGGTTTACTGTGTGAGAAAAATACCTGTATCTGCTGGGTCAGCTTCCAAGACTTCTCTTGTTCCTCTCAACTTTTCCTCTACCCACCATAATCTCTTCAGTCAGTGGTGGACTGAAATTCAAGAGCAAAGATATAATACAATGCAGCTTGCCGGTCTTTAAAATTGGTGGCTGCATTTGTTTTTTTCTTTCTGTCTTTCATCCCTTTATTCCGACCTGGAGATCCTGCCATTCACATATTTCCTGTCCTAGGGTGACAACACTCACTCACTGTACTATAGAGGAACGGTGCTGTCATCCCTGGCTGTAGTCCTGATTTGGACTACAAACATCTCCTCTTCTCCCAATCTCCATTACGTGAGGAAAAAGTGTTCTGCAGTTCACATGACATAGCTGGGAAAACTGTTAACATTGTTTAAAGTTGTATTAAACCCAAGAACATCAAAAACATTTTTTATATTATATATTTATACTATATTTATTCTTAAATGTGGTGGTTGCATTGGTTTTCTTTTTTCTAATTTTATTGATAGTGATAGTTACACAGTGTGACAATATGCAAGGCGAAGTGGTAGACGGATGCTACCTGTCGCCTCGTATGCGTTCATGTGGACTGGATTAAGCGGAGTCCGGTCCGGATTTTACCAGCCACCATGGTAGGGTGGAGTTTGTGGTCCCAGTGGTGGCCGGTCAATAAGGGGAGCTTAGGTACCGCCTCCCCGCCGCTAAAGAGAACAAAAAAAAAGTCAGCCCAACCCCCTACAGGAGGCGCCGGTATATTGACTTTTTTTTTCTCGGCTCCTTGCTGTCTGCTGACAGCAAGTAGTGAGCCAATTGGTCAGTCATAAAAGACTATGTATGTGCGCTGAACAGTCGCACACACAGTCTGATTGGCTGCCCTGAGCCAGGGACTGACTGGAATTGGATGTGGTGGGCGGGGGCGGGACATGCTGGCTGCGTGATTACTCGTGCAGGTGCAGCACTCCGCCGGGTTTCAGTCCCGACTCCCGCGCAGCAGACCATCCATAAGCCACATAGCGGCAGACCATACACTCCAGCATACTCTGCGCAAGCCGAGCTCCGCACACTGCCAGCCTGCTATTAGATGGGGTAAGTGCGGGACTTTGTCCCGACTTCGGGGGGGGTCTGTCAGTGCCACAAGCCCCTATCTGGGGCTCTGTATACTGCTATGTGGTGACTCTGTATACTGCTATCTGGTGACTCTGTATACCGCTATCTGCGGGCTCTGTATACTGCTATATGGTGACTCTGTATACTGCTATATGGTGACTCTGTATACTGCTATATGGTGACTCTGTATACTGCTATATGGTGACTCTGTATACCGCTATCTGGGGACTCTGTATACTGCTATATGGTGACTCTGTATACTGCTATATGGTGACTCTGTATACCGCTATCTGGGGGCTCTGTATACTGCTATATGGTGACTCTGTATACTGCTATATGGTGACTCTGTATACTGCTATCTGGGACTCTGTATACTGCTATATGGTGAGTCTGTATACCGCTATCTGATGACTCTGTATACCGCTATCTGGGGGCTCTGTATACTGCTATATGGTGACTCTGTATACTGCTATATGGTGACTCTGTATACTGCTATATGGTGACTCTGTATACTACTATATGGTAACTCTGTATACCGCTATCTGGGGGCTCTGTATACTGCTATATGGTGACTCTGTATACTGCTATATGGTGACTCTGTATACTGCTATCTGGGGCTCTGTATACTGCTATATGGTGACTCTGTATACCGCTATCTGGTGACTCTGTATACCGCTATCTGGGGCACTGTATACTGCTATATGGTGACTCTGTATACTGCTGTCTGGGGCTCTGTATACTGCTATATGGTGACTTGGTATACCACTATATGGTGACACTGTATACTGATATCTGGGGCTCTGTATACTGATATCTGGTGACTCTGTATACTGCTATATGGTGACTCTGTATACCGCTATCTGGGGGCTCTGTATACTGCTATATGGTGACTCTGTATACCGCTATCTGGGGGCTCTGTATACTGCTATATGGTGACTCTGTATACTGCTATATGGTGACTCTGTATACTGCTATCTGGTTGCTCTGTATACTGCTATATGGTGACTCTGTATACTGCTATCTGGGGCACTGTATACTGCTATATAGTGACTCTGTATACCGCTATCTGGTGACTCTGTATACCGCTATCTGGGGCTCTGTATACTGCTATATGGTGACTCTGTATACTGCTATCTGGGGCTCTGTATACCGCTATATGGTGACTTTGTATACCGCTATATGGTGACTCTGTATACTGCTATATGGTGACTCTGTATACCGCTATCTGGGGCTCTGTACACTGATATCTGGGGCTCTGTATACTGCTATATGGTGACTCTGTATACCACTATGTGGGGGCTCTGTATACTGCTATATGGTGACTCTGTATGCCGCTATCTGGGGCTCTGTATACCACTATATGGTGACTCTGTATACTGCTATCTGTTGAATCTGTATACCGCTATCTGGGGCTCTGTATACTGCTATATGGTGACTGTATACTGTTATCTGGGGCTCTGTATACTGCAATATGGTGACTCTGTATACTGCTTTATAGTGACTCTGTATACTGCTATATGGTGACTCTGTATACTGCTATCTAGGGCTCTGTATACTGCTATATGGTGAATCTGTACACCGCTATCTGGGGCTCTGTGTACTGCTTTATGGTGACTCTGTATACCGCTATCTGGGGCTCTGTATACTGCTATATGGTGACTCTGTATACCGCTATCTGGGGCTCTGTATACTGCTATTTGGTGACTCTGTATACTGCTATCTGGGGCTCTGTATACTGCTATCTGGTGACTCTGTATACTCCTATCTAGTTACTCTGTATACTGCTATCTGGGGCTCTGTATACTGCTATCTGGGGCTCTGTATACTGCTATCTGGTGACTCTGTATATCCCTATCTGGTGACTCTGTATATCCCTATCTGGTGACTCTGTATACCCCTATCCGGTGACGCTATATACCCTATCTGTGATGCTGTATATCCTATTTGGTGATGCTGGGCTGTATACTCCTAACACAAGGGGTGGGAACTATAAGGGGTGGGGCTTATGAGAAGTGGGAGAGATCAAAAAGGAAGGGCGGGGTCTGGCACCCCCATCCTAAAATTTCACCAGCCTCCACTGTGTGGTCCACTGGAGTACACCAGCAGGTGGACTTAAATAATCAGGAAGAGATCTCACTTGAGCTCTGGCCTGAACCTCAGAGAGGGATCTGAGGGAGCTCTGTGTGCTGTTTTGGACTTTAAACCAAGGTTTGCATTTTACTTATGTTTTGTGGGTGTCGAGGGCCAGCCCCATATAGTGAGGAAACTATACTGTCTAGCTTAGCGCCGGACGGCAAGGACTTATTTTCTGTTTTGTTTTTAAACCTATTTATCAATAAAAAAACAATATAGTGCACGCTTAGGATGAATAAGTATCAATATAAATGAAGTGAACAAATTAGTCATAAAAAATCTGTGTTTAATCAAATAAGAAATCATAAGAAATTGCACACACTTCCGTGATCAAAAGTGCACAATGCATGTAGTGAAAAAATAAATATCGGTAAGCAAGAAAGTTCATAAATTCAAAGTCCTCAAAAGGCTGACTTATGCACACTGTCCCTTTTAAAAAATACGGATAAAAGAAAACTGTTCAAAGTGTGCACAGTATGAATTAGAAACACAACAAAATTGTCCTCTTCCCAGTACACTTCTCCATATATGAAACCCTTGTTGTGACAATGTGGGGGGCTTAGTGGATAGAGTGGACCTATTTGGCATACACCAAACTGGGTCAAATAGGCTATGGCGTCATAACACCCAACTCTTCTGTATAGTATGAAGGGACTCATTTGTGTGGTACCCACCACCATAAATACCATCACCAGGGCTGAATGGGAGCCTCTCCATGCAATGCCATGCATTGGGCCATATTACTTCCAATTGTCCCCTGAATGATGAACGCATGCAATGTGATTATAATTATGTGAATAGACGCCTTTCTCTTTTTGCACATGTCGCATATACAGCATATGTTCCCATCGCATGGAGAGGAAAATGTGTGTGATTTTTGTTGATGGAAAGCCAGTCACTGCACTGCTTGACTCTGGTAGTGTGGTAACGTTGGTAAAAAGCAATTGTATAAATCCTGCAAGGTTACACCCTAGCACTGTCAGGGTCATTTGCATCCATGGAGACACTCGTGACTACCAGACAGCGGTGGTTGAGACTGACACCCTTTGGGGCAGTGTGACTCATTCAGTGGGGGTAGTACCTTCACTACAATATGATGCCCCAGTGACCAGGGATTTTCCCCATTTTTGGAGGTTATGTGAAGGCACCGGGAGTCTGGAGGATAGAGCTCCCCCTGCTGCGGAAGCACGGAAACTCTCACCCGACCCTTTTTGCCAAATGGAAGGGGAGACTGGTGGCAGGACCGAGGAAAGAGGAGACCATCTTCCTTTTCCTGTACTGTCTGGGGAGCCAGAGGAGCTGGAAGATAGCTCCCAGCTGGAGGCTAATGACCCAGACAATGTCTCTGACCCTGACCGTGAAAGTGAACAGAATGTAGTACCTGACTTAGAGGTCCGGAGAGAGGACTTCTGTACAGAGTAAATACGGGATGCCACTCTCCTTAGAGCCAGAGAAAACGTGAAGGTGAGGGAAGGGGAACTGGTGGACCCTAATTGGGGGGGGGTGTCTTTTCCCTACGTGGCTCTTAAAAATAATTTGTTGCATCAGATGGTGAAACACAGGGATAACGCGGTAGAACAGTTGGTGGTTCCCAAACCCTTTCGCAGGATGGTGCTAGATCTAGCCCATGGACATGTAATGGGGGGGGGGGGGGAGCATATGGGTATGGATAATACCAGGGAGAGAATAACCCAGAGATTCTTCTGGCCCGGGTTGCATGCAGATGACAGAGAGTATTGTGAATCATGCCCTGAGTGTCAGATGACAGCCCCGTCACCCCATTTTCGTAGTCCCCCTGTCCCACTTCCCATAATTGAAGTGCCATTTGAGGGAATTGGCATGGATCTTGTGGGACCAGTAGTAAAATCTGCCCAGGGACACCAGCACATCCTGGTGATCCTGGACTATGCGACCCGCTATCCTGAAGCCATACCTTTGCGGAACACCTCTGCTAAAACTATCACCAAGCAGCTAGTCCAGGTGTTTAGTTGGGTGGGGATCCCTAAAGAGGTCTTAACGGATCAGGGCATCCCATTTATGTCCAGTGTAACCAAGAAATTGTGCGGGTTGTATAAAGTCTCCTGTCTCCATACGTCGGTCTACCACCCCCAAACGGATGGACTTGTGGAGAGGTTTAATAAAACGCTCAGAAGCATGTTGAAAAAAGGTAGTGGAAAAAGATTGGAGAGATTAGGATATGTTGCTGCCGTATCTAATATTTGCCATGCGAGAGGTTCTGTAGGCGTCTACGGGGTATTCCCCTTTGAACTCTTGTATGGTAGACATCCCAGGGGTCTGCTAGATGTCGCAAAAGAGACATGGGACGGAGAGGCCACCCCATATAGAAGCATCATCGAGCACATCTCCTTGATGCAGGATCGAATCACAGCTGTCCTGCCCCACCACCAGGCGAGAGCATATGGAGCAAGCTCAGGAAGCCCAAAGAAGGGTTTATAATCGGGGTGCCAAACCCAGACTTTAAACCCCTGAGACAGAGTGCTGGTACAAGTCCCCAGGGTTGAATCTAAATTCCTAGCAAAGTGGCAGGGTCCCTTTGAGATTAGGGAAAAAGTAGAGGAAGTGAACAAAGTTTTCCAGCCAGGGAAAAGGAAACCCGAGCAAATTTACCATGTTAATCTCTTAAAACCGTGGAAAGACAGAGAGACTTTAGTGGCAGTGCCTACTCCTCAAGAGGACAGGCTATCCATGACCCCGGATGTCCCCATAACCGTCACTAACGGGACAAATTGACATTAAGGAGTTTATCAGTAAATACAGATTTTTTTTCTCTCCCCTACCCGGACTGACCACCGTACTACAACATGACATAATCACGGAACCAGGAGTCTGCGTAAAAATGTAAAACCCTACCGAATACCTGAGGCTAGACAGGAGGTGTTGGCGAAGGAAATAAAAACCATGTTGGACTTATACATGATAGAGGAGTCCCACAGCGCCTGTTCGAGCCCTATAGTACTGGTCCAAAAGCCAAATGGCACTATCAGGTTCTGTAATGATTTCAGGAAGCTGAATAACGTGTCTAAATTTGACGCATACCCAAAGCCACGGGTTGATGAATTTGTGGACAGGTTGGGAGGTGCCCTGTATATAACAAACCTAACTAAGGGCTACTGGCAGATCCCCTTAACGGAATCAGCAAAAGAAAAAACAGCCTTTTCTACCCCCGAGGGGTCCTTCCAGTACAAGCGAATGCCTTTTGGTCTGCATGGGGCCCCTGCATCCTTCCAGAGAATGATGGACAAAACCTTGAGGCAGCATTGCCCCTATGCAGCCGCCTATTTGGATGATGTGGCAATCCACAGTCCCGATTGGGAATCGGATCTGACCCGAGTACAAGCAGTCGTCGATTCTCTGAGGCTAGCAGGTTTAACAGCCAACCTGAAAAAGTGTGCCATAGGCCTGGAGGAGGCCAAATACTTTGGTTATGTTATTGGTCAGGGACTGATCAAGCACCAGACCAATAAGATCAAGGCAATCCAAAAATGGCCCCAATCGGTGAATAAAAAACAGGTTCGAGCCTTCCTGGGGATTACAGGGTATTACAGATGGTTCATCCCCGACTTTGCCACTATTGTCATCCGTCTGACCGGTCTGACGAAGGGTAGAGGGTCAGGCATGGTTAAGTGGAATCCCGAAGCCGAGAAGGCATTCCAGAAGTTGAAACAGGCCCTTTGTGTACAACCGGTGCTCTTGACCCAAAACTTCACAAAGGAGTTTGTTGTACAGGCAGATGCCTCTGAGGTGGGACTAGGTGCTGTTCTGTCCCAGATCAGAGACGGTGAGGAGCACCCAGTTGTCTACTGAAGCAGGAAGCTTAACAGGCATGAGAGGAACTATGCCATTGTGGAGAAGGAGTGCCTGGCTATCAAGTGGGCCTTAGAAGTGCTGAAATACTACCTCTTAGGAAGGTAGTTTAGGCTAGTCACTGACCATGCCCCCCTGAAGTGGATGTGTGACAACAGGGAGAAAAATAGTCGGTGACTAGGTGGTTCCTGGCCCTACAACCATTTATGTTCACAGTGGAACACCGGGCGGGAAGACTTCAGAACAATGCAGATGCCTTCTCCCGGGTCCACTGTATGGTTGGGACAGTTGCTCAGCCGCAGGGGCTTGAGCAGAAGGGGAGGATATGTGACAATATGTGAGGTGAAGTGGTAGATGGAGGCTACCTGTCGCCTCGTACGCCTTTATGTGGACTGGATTAAGCGGGGTCCGGTCCGGATTTTACCAGCCACCATGGCAGGGCTGGTTCCAGTCTGGAGTCTGTGGTCCACTGGAGTCCACCAGGAGGTGGACTTAAATAATCAGGAAGAGATCTCACTTGAGCCCTGGCCTGAACCTCAGAGAGGGATCTGAGGGAGCTCTGTTGCTGTTTTGGACTTTAAACCAAGGTTTGAATTTTGCTTATGTTTTGTGGGTGTCAGGGGCCAGCCCCACACCGTATAGTGAGGAAATGATACTGTCTAGTTTAGTGCCAGATGGCAAGGACTTATTTTCTGCTTTGTTTTATTTTTTAACTTGCAAAGTTATTTATCAATAAGCCACCAGATTTTAAGGAAAGTTGCCTGCATGCTGACTATTTTTCCTCCGGAAAGCTCATCCACACAAGCTAGTCTCTCACAACAGTTACAAAGTCACATAGTCAGGTTGAAAAAAACCCAAAACACTAGTCCAGGTAGTTCTACCTAAAAAAGAAAACACATACATACTATAGAAAACCCCCAGATGTACAATTCTATACCCACAACTCTCCAGGATACGGTAACAAAACCCATATGAAGCATGATCCAATTCACTCCAGTTGGGAAAAAATTGCTTCCTGACCCCCCAGGAGGCAATCTGATATTCCCTGGATCAACTACCCCTAGCATTATGCCTCTAAATATTAATATCCAGTTATATTTTGCCCATTTAGGAATACATTCAGCTCTTTTTTAGGGCAATCTATTTAACTGACCAGAACTATTTGCCGAGGGAGTCTTTTTCATATGTTCACAGCTCTTACTGTGAAGAAGCCTTTACGTATTTGGAGGCTAAATCTATTTTCCTCCGAACATAACGAGTGCCCCCTTGTCCTTTGTAATGACCTGAAATTGAACAATTCTAAACCAAGCTCACTATGTGGAACACATGTATTTATACATGGTGATCATATCCCTCCTTATGTATTTATACATGGTGATCATACCCCCCCCTTATGTATTTATACATGGAGATCATATCCCTCCTTATGTATTTATACATGGAAATCATATCCCCCTTATGTATTTATACATGTTGATCATATCCCCCTTAATCTCTTCCTCAAGAGAGAATACATTCAGTTCCTCTAATCTTTCCTCATAGCTGAGCTCCTCCATGCCTCTTATTAGTTTGGTTGCCCTTCTCTGCACTTTCTCCAGTTCCCTGATATCCTTTTTGAGAACTGGTGCCCAAAACTGAACTGCATATTACAAATGATGTCTTACTAATGATTTGTACAGGGGCAAAATGAAATCTCTCTCTTTCTGGAGTCCACACCTCTCTTAACCAGAGCTGGTGCAAGGATTTTTGACACCCTAGACGAAACCTCATTTTTCCACCCCCTCTTTGGCTCCGCCCCCGACTCCACCCCCTTTACCCTGTCCATGTATAGGATGGAGGTGGCGGAGGTGGAGATTTTTGCAGCACCTCTCTACCTATTTCTTTAGCTGTGGTCCACAGGCCCGAACCTGTGTCTCTGGACCCGGCCTAAAGAAA
>BLSH010148392.1:228611-251621 GCA_018402905.1 Glandirana rugosa
CTACCCCTTGTGTAAATTGTGAAACTAGCGGGGAATCACAATTGGGGAAGGGATGGTCACTGATATATATAAAACAAATTCATTCATCAGTTTGGGCCGATATGTATTCTTCTACATATTTTCAATGAAAAAAAAAAGCGCAATAGGCGTATATTGATAGGTTTGCGCAAAAGTCATAGCATCTACAAACTATGGGAATTGATTTACGGCGTTTTTTTTTTTACTAGTAGTGGCGGCGATCTACGATTTTTAGCAGGAAGGCGACATTGCTGAGGCCAGATTGGACACTTGACACTTTTTTGGGATCAGTGACATTTACACAGCGATCAGAGCTATGAAAATGCACTGATTACTGTGTAAATGTCACTGGTAGGGAAGGGGTTAACACTAAGGGGCGATCAAAGTGTTAAATGTGTTCCCCATCAGGGTGTTCTAACTGTGTGGGGGATGGGATGACTGGGGGAGGAGACAAAGAGAGCGATCACTGCTCCGATTTACTGGGAACAGACTGATCACTCTCCTCACCCCTGTCAGAACAGGGATTCAGCATGTTTACTTTGGCGGATCCTCGTTCTGTGTCTAACAGGTGATCCCGGGTCGCTGGCGGATATTGAGCCCACCCGACCCACGGCCACTCTCCCCCAGAGTGTCGCGGGTGTGCGAGCCTTCGGCGGTGCGCGTGCCCACAAACACTTGTGCACGAACCGCCGCACAGCTATGGCGATTCGCGCAGGAGAGCCAACCGTCAAGCGTCAGTGCCTGGTCGTTAAGTGGTTAATTGATGCAACCTCATCTTTTACATTTGAACCAAAAAGGGTATTATATGGTGTCATTTTGCACTAAAATTCATTTTATTATATGGTGTCAGGAAAAATTGCAATTAAAACCGTTGCACAAATATCACGTGAAACAAAAAAAAATGGCTACCATTATCTTTTTATTCTACAGGGCCTCTTCTTTCAGAGAAAATATAATGTTACTGCTGTATTGGGTTCAATGGGACACAAGAGTACAGAGGCATCAAAGCATTGAGATGCTGGCCTTCCAGGTAAACGAGGGGAACAATTTATAAGGGGTGCACAGGGGTTCCAGTAATACAGGATACAGTTGGGGTGCACGGGGGGGGGGGGTCTAGAACAGAAGGATACCTATTGGTATAGATGGTGGCAGAACCCAGCCTGCACACATCTATGGCAGAGACGAGGGACCCTGAAAGGCAAGAGGATCAAAGGAACTGCCTTATCCCCAGAGCTTCTGAAGGTAGAGATGTTGGGGGTCACTAAATTTGTGGTCCTCTGACTCACCTGAGCAGGCAGCCAACAGGAACAAAGGACAGGTAACAGGAAGAGCCCCTTGCAGCGCTGAAGCTGCTGGGGTCACAGGTCAGTAGGTGGTAATACAGGCAAAGCTGGCAGGAGTGGACACTGGGATTGGGAGGTAGAGGAAGGAGACACAAAGGAGCAGAAGGAATAAGTAATAATTCCCAGAGACTATCGGGAATGACTAGGTGAGTGAGTGGAGACACAGAGCAGGAAACTAACTAGGAATACATAGGGGGGACACTGACTGCAGACACAGGAACCAGTAATGATTGGCAGGCTGGAACTCACCGTGGAGGTGAAGGAAAGCTGAACGCTACCAGAGATGCACAAGGACCAGCGGTACAAGTACACTGGATACAACAGGTGCAAGGATACAGGTTGCAGGCAGGAACACACAGGAGGAGATTTAATAAATCTCAGGATCCGGTGCAGCTGTGAATGGTGACCAATCAGCTTCTAACCTCAACTTGTTCAATTAAAACCACTTGCTGGCCAGGCCTTTTCTGGAACTATTTGCTTAGAAATTTAACCACTTGTTTACTGGGCACCTATAACCCCTTCCTGCCCAGACCAAATTTTCAGCTTTGAGTGCTGTCATACTTAGAATGACAATTGCGCGGTCATGCAACGCTGTGCCCATATAAAATTGTTATCATTTTTTTCACACAAATAGAGCTTTCTTTTGGTGATATTTAATCACTACTGGGTTTGTTATTTTTTTGCTAAACAAACAAAAAAAGAATGACATTTTTGAAAAAAACAAAACAAAATGTTTTAATATTTCGCTATAAGATTTTGCAAACAGGTAATTTTTCTCCTTCACTGATGGGCACTGATGAAGTGGCACTGATAGGCTGCACTGATGGGCACTGATGAGGCATCACTGGTGGGCACTGATCGGGAGGCACTGATGAGGCTGCACTGAAAGATGGCACTGATGGGCACTGAAAGATGGAAGTGATGGGTGGCATGGAGGAATGGCCCTGATAGGTGCCACTGATAGGCGGCACTGATAAGCAGCACTGATAGACAGCGCTGATAAGTGATACTGATGATGAGGTAGTGATGGGCAGTGATTGGCAGCAATGATAGGTGGCACTAGGTGGCACTGATTAGCGGTACTGATGGTAACTGATAGATAACACTGGTGGGCACTGTTTAGCAGCACTGGAGGGAACTGATTAACAGCACTGGTGGGCATTAAGGGGACCAATGTCCCTCTAACAGAAACTGGTTATAGGCTTTCTTCTTTTCTTCACAATGACAGTGTCATTGGCTGACAGCTGATCAAGTGGTAAAGGGCCTGCTGTGATTTGCCATTTACCCAGATTAGTACAGGAAAGCACTAGAGACAAAGATCTAGAAAAGCATTGAATACAGAAATCACAGGAATGCCAGGAGTTTTGTGCAGCGCTGGGATTTCTGGACTTACAGGCAAGCAGGAATACTTGTAAAAGACACCTCCAGCACCAGGCTGCTGAGCCACCAGGAGAACAGCAGTGTAAAGCACACAATATGATGCAAAGAACTTGTATTGTAATAAGTCATGCAAAAACAGTTCACAATAAACCCCGAGGAAAGACAGCCCAACCGGGGCCTCTCATGGATTCCAACAGCATGTAGAGAGCAGGTCCCTGTCTCTGACTAATTCTGTCCCTAACAGATGAGGTACCTGTCCCTACTCTACCCACTCGCAAATGCGCACCAAGCCTGGTAGCCAGGGCCTTAAATAGGCTTTGCCTGACTCAAGATGGCTGCCAGAGTCACATGGGGCAGCAGCATCCAATTGAATAGCTTCCCCAGTGACCCAGGAAACCATAGAGGAACCATGTTCCTTTTAACTTCCTCTCCAACTGCAGTGCCGCTATGGAGGAGTGCCACCTACAGTAAAGCAAGTAGACTGCCCCTGTTTACCCCCCCCCCCCCCCTTTAACAGATGTTGTCCTTGGCATCGCAACATGGGAACAATAATACCAACAGTGGTAAAAGCATAATTAAAAGGAAGTTTAAGGCAGGATAGTAAGCAAGTTCAAAAAAAAAAAAAAGTCAGAATATCTTGCAGTGAACCGTCCATGGTTAGACCGAAAAGGGTGCCAGCTCTCTTGATTCTCTGTAGAGCCACATGTCACAGGATCATCTGCAGATAGCGGCTCAGGGGCTTCGAGTGGCAAGGGTTCAGATGTGTCTTCCACTTTTTCTTTACCTAGGGCCAAGGTCAAATCCTCGGCTAAGTCATTACAGACTGTGGTACTGGATGGGGTGGATGGGCCCCCTGGGCTCCCGACTCCAACGTCTTCAGTCTCTGAGTTAGGAGAAGTTGGAGGCTCAAGAACGAGGGGTGGCTGGGACCAGTTAGCTGGAGCTTCACGCATTAGGGGCATCAAACACCAACCAGTCACCACCCAGCACACAAGGTTTCAGCACGTTTCGATGCAGCCGCTTCTTTACAGGGTCAGGCCCCTTTGAGACAAGATCATTGACAAGGGTAGGTGGGAAAGGTACGGGGTGTGCTCCAGCCACTTGGACTCCAGCTTGTTTCCTCTGATATGTTTAGCACTCTTTACCAACACCTGGTCCCATTGTTTGACGTGTTTTTCAAATGTCTTGGAGAAGATGATGATATCATTACGGTAAACTAACAGTCTCAAAATTTAAGTCTCTAAAACATCTCTTCATTAGGTACTTAAAGAGGAAGTAAACCCAGATTGGGTTTATTTCCTCAATATAACCCTGTAAAGTAGAAGCATAATGGGCTACTATGCATCCCATAGTAGCCCATTATGTGCCACTTACTTGCAAACTAGCCTGCGGCGTCCAGCAATGTCCCCGCTCCAGTCCACGTCCATCTTCTGCCCCTCTTCCTTCCGGGGCCGTGACTCCGGCTCTGTGACTGGCCAGAGTCGCATGCGCATGGGAGCCGCCAGTCACGGCACAGGGTCAGTGGAGAAACGGCACGGAGGCCGCCTCTTCACTGCGCATGTGCCGACATGAGGTCGGCACATGCAAAACACTGCATATCTCCTGAACCTTACAGGTTTGGGAGATATGCAGTGCACCTAAAGGTAAGCCTTATTCTAGGCTTACCTGTAGGTTAAAGTGGTTGTCACAGGTTGCCAACCACTTTAAAGGTTCTGGGAGCATTACAGAGAGAATGCGATCTTCTCTTGTTCCTCGTCTCGCACCAGAACTTGTCAGTAGCTACTGGCCAGATCCAAGGTGGAGAAGAACTTGGCTTGTCAAAGGGCCATTAGGGATTCCTCAAACTGAGGAAGTGGGTAGGCATCTCGGTGGGTGCATGCATTGAGTTTGCGATAGTCCACACAGAACTGTACGCTACCATCCTTCTTTTGCACCAGGACAACAGGAGCGGCCCATGGACTGCAATTTTTCTTGATCATTCCACTCTGAAGCATGTTGTGGAGTAATCCCTTGACCTCTTGGCACAGTGCTGGGGAAATGCGACATTACCACTTCCAGATGGGCAGAGCATCCCCGTGCGTACGGGGTGGTTGATGGCTTTGGTGAACGCATAATCCCCTGGACTGGTGGCAAACACCAGTAGGTGTTTTTACAGCAGCTGGTGACGCAGTCTCTGTTGGGGTAGGGAAGTCTTTAAAGTGGTAGTAAATCCTCCATGGCTTACTTGTACCTACAGGTAAGCCCATAATAAGCTACAGTAATTATCTCCTAAATGTGTATAGTTTAGGAGATATTTACCTAAGTGGCGCTGTCCATTGAGGGAACCGTGGAGTGGCCGTGACTAATGCGTGCATACACGGGAGCAACGACATCGCGCTTTGACCAATCAGATGGCTGCAGCTCACAAACCCGGAAGGAAGATTGGGTGAAGCGGGATGTGCCTTCAGCGGTGACAGCTTGCTGCTGGAACTCTTCGTTTTCAGGTAAGTCTTTTATAATGTAGTATGCGATTTTATAGAATATTATGCAATGCATACTAGCACATTATGCCTTTACCTTGCAGGGAGATTTTTTTCCCAGGTTTACTACAACTTTAACCGCTTTCCACCCGTGATATAACCAAAATACGGCTACAGCAGGGGGCTTACAATGCTGGGACGCCATGGACGTCCTCCTGTGATCGCATTGCACTCTGTGACTGCGCTTCGGACTCACAGATTGGGTAGAAGGCCAATCACAGCATCCAATGACAGCTGATCACAAACACAAGCCAGTTATCAGCTTTTCTCTCCTCACGCTGACAGCACCAGTAAAGAAGAAGAGAGCCGATAACTGGCTTGTGTTAAAGGGACATTGGCACTGAATATCAGGGCACTGATTATCAGTGCAGTCCCAACATTGCCCACCAGTGCTGCCAATCGGTGCTCATCAGGCTGCCAATCAGTGCCTCCTCATCAGTGTCACCTAACATTCATATCAGTGCCCATCAGTGCCGCCTGTCAGTGCCCATCAGTGGCACCTATCAGTGCCCTTCAGTGCTGCCTATCAGTGTAGCCCTATCAGTGTCTCCTCATCAGTGTCCACCAGTGCTGCCCCATCAATGCCACCTACCAGCGAAGCCTATCAGTGCCCATCAGTGCAGCCTCATCAGTGAAGGAGAAAATTTAGCTGTTTGTAAAATTTTATAAAACAATGAAAAATGTTTTTTTTTTTTCAAAATGTTCGGTCTTCTTTCTTTAGTTTAGCAAAAATAAAAAGTCCAGTGGTGATTAAATACCACCAAAGAAATCTCTATTTTTGTGGAAAAAAATGATAAAATGTCATATGGGTACAGTGTTGCATGACCGCGCAAGTGTGAAAGCTGAAAATGGGCCTGGGCAGGAAGGGGGTAAAAGTGCCTGGTAGGCAAGTGGTTAAAGGGTATATCTAGTTCAATCTGAAGATGTCCCACACAGTATCTGATTTTGGCCAAAAAATGTCCCCTGTCTTCTGGGTTGGATGATGCTCAGTGTCACAGGGCTTGTTCATACTCTCTCGATCATGTGATCACTGTCATGGCCTATGATTGGTTAAAAAATTTGAAGCGTTTTTCATTCCATAGCATAGACATGCACAGGGGGTGTGCCAGGTGTGCCTGGGCACACCCTAATAATCCCCCTATTGCCTGGGCTTCCCACCCCGCATTGCTGCAGGCTTCCCTCCTCTCCCCCTCGGCTGCTGCGAGGGGGGATGTTTCAGAATGGAGAATGGGGGAAGGGGCTAGTAAATATGTCATTAACTGGCGCCTTCCTTTTCTAAATGAACACTCACCCACTGTGTTCATTCATAATGAAAGCATAGTAAACCGCTGAGCACAGAGCACTTCCCACTCATTCACTGTCCAGTGCAGCTGAGGCTGCAGAGAAAGGCGTGTGTGTTTAAGATTTGGGGTGCACGCCCTAATGCAATAGACTACGCACACCTATGTTCCATAGAAATGCATGGAAACGCTTTAATTGTGCGTTTTAGTGTGTTTTGTTGTGCTTTTTTGAGCAACTTTCAGCTCAAATTCAATAACTCAATGAAAAAAAATAATAACAAATCAATAGAAAATAAAATCCATAAATAATAAAACGATAAAAAAATAAATAAAATAAAAAACCCCAGCCCCAATATTAACCCTTAAACCTAAACCCTAACCTAAAAAAAACAAACAAAAAGTAAATAAATAATAATAAATAAATGAACCCCTAACCCTACCCTTTCCACAGGTGCCAAACTGGCGGCCCTCCAGCTGTTGCGGAACTACAACTCCCATGAGGCATTGCAAGGCTGACAGTTACAAGCATGAGGCATGATGGGATTTGTAGTTCCGCAACAGCCGGAGGGCTACCAGTTTGACAGGTTTAACCCCTAACCCTTAACGAAAAAAAAGTAAAAAAAAATGAATAAACAATGATAAATAAATAAAAGTGGGTGAAAAAGTTGAAAAACATAGCAACACATGATGAAACAGATGATATGTTTCTCTATTGACTAATTAAAAAATGCCAAAGCTCAAAAACACTTTAACCAGTTGCGGACCGCCTGCCGTGGATTGGCGGCGGCAACTTGGCTCAATATCTCAGATCGCGGATCGTGAGCGCGCCGCCGGAGGTGCGCTCGCGCGCTCACTATGTTCTGGGGGAGCCAGGGAGTGGATAGGGCAGACTCGATGTCCGCCGGCTACCTGCGATGCCCCCCCCCCCCCGCAGTGAGAGAACGGAGGTCCTTGTATGTAAACATGGATCTCCATTCTGACAGAGGGGGAAGGTCCGTGATCGTAGGCTCCCTGTATATGGGAGCCGTGATCACTCCCCTCCCCAGCCAGCCCTGCCCCCATACAGTTAGAACACACTGATGGAACACAGTTAACCCTTAGAGCGCCCCCTGCAGGTTAACCCCTTCCCTGCCAGTGACATTTATACAGTAATCAGTGCATTTTCATAGCTCTGATCGCTGTATAAATGCCAATGGTCCCAAAAAAGTGTCAAAATGGTCCGACATATCCACGGCAATATTGCAGTCCCACTAAAAATTGCAGATTGCCGCCATTACTATTAAAACATTTAAAAAACAATAACCCCAGAAATCAGTGGTTCTCAACTCCTGTCCTCGGGACCCATTAACAGGCCAGGTTTGCAGGATAACTGAAATGCATCACAGGTGATATCATGTGCTGCTCAGTGATTGCAGTATTCTAGTCTGCATCTCCCCAAGGTAATACTTAAAATCTGGCCTGTTGGTGGGTCCTGAGGACCGGAGTTGAGAACCACTGCCTTAGATGAATTCTCGTCATTCGTAATCGTGGCAACTTTTGCGCAAACCAGTCAATATACGCCGATTGCGATTTTTTTTTTTTTACCAAAAATATGAGGAAGAATATAAATCGGCCAAAACCGATTTATATATATATATATATTTGATTTGTATGTTAGCAAAAAGTAAGAAATATTGGGTTTTTTTTTTTGCAAAATTGTCGCTCTTTTTATGTTTATAGCGGTGATCAGAAATGACGCAGCGGAGATCAAATACCACCAAAAGAAAGCTCTATTTGTGGGGAAAAAAAGGACATAAATTTAGTTTGGGTACAACGTCGCACGACCGCGCAATTGTCAGTTAAAGCAACGCAGTGCCGAATCGCAAAAAGTGCTCTGGTCCTAAAGGGGGAAATCCTTCCGGGGCTTAAGTGGTTAAGAATCCTGCACACAAACACCTGAAAACATGCATACAAACACTCGAAAAAACACCCCAAAAAATGCTCAAACACGCACCCCTTAGGTGTGAATGTAGCCTTACTGTCAATGTCTGTAGGAAAAATTTAAAGAAAAGAAGAAAAAGAAAAAATGTGTACTATTGTTTCCTAGCCCTACTACAGGTACAAGCAACACATTTTATACATATATGTGATATTGCCATAAATGCCCGTAATTGAATAATTTAATTTGAATTTTTTATTATATTTTTTTTGGTGGTGGGCCATGGTAATGGAAGAAAAAAGAAAAAAAAAGTTATTTTTTACTTTTTTTTTATTTTTGCTCCTGTACCCTGCTTCTTCTTCTGAGTGGAGAAAAAGGTGCATCGTATCCTATCCAGAGGAAAAAAATGTAACCAAAAAAAATTAATGACCATAAATAAAGATTCAACGTACAATAGATCAGGGCTTGATCTAGGTCTAAGTCAAAGCGAAGTCAAAGGCCAGTGTTTGTTAGGTAGGATTTAAAAAAAATAAATAAAATGCACACTACTGTTTCTTGGCTCTGCTATGGGTACAAGCAACAAATAATAATACACATACTGTATGCTATATTGCAATGAATGTCAAAAGCAGGAACATTTATTCTGGGTTTTTCCTTTGGTGGTAGGTCATGTTTATGGCAAATAGAAGACAACAGAACTTAAAAAGAAGACAACTGAAAAAAAAAGGATTTGATGATAAAAAAAAAAAGTAGGTATCCACTAACATTTACCCCCAAACAAAGTAAACAGGAATAGGGACTATATGAAGGTGCAATTTTTCCTAAAGAAAATGCAGCATTATTTAATAATATAATACAATAAGGAGGCTATGTATAAAAAAAATTGCTTTGCAAATGTCTCAGCTAATGCTTAACTGTCACATATAATACCCGTAATGTTTATAATATGCGTGTAATGTCAGTTTTTTATTTGTTGGTTTTTGATGAGTGAAAGTACTATTCCCTAACATTTGAACCTAAAGCAAAATAGGAATAAGAACATTCGACCAGAAGAGTTAAAAACATTTGGCCAAGAGAGGAAAAAAATTATCTATAGCCCAGCCTTTCTCAACCTTTTCAACATCGAGGAACCCTTGAAATAATTCTCCAGTCTCGGGGAACCCCTACTAAAAATTATAAATCTACAGCTCATGGTACATTAGTGTGATGGTCCATGGGAAGAATGCTCCTTACACTTGTGGTCATTGGGAAGAATTACCACCTTACAGATAGCTAAAAAGATCGATGGTGTCATTGGGAATTTATCTGAGAGGTAGAAATTGACCACTGCTCAAGGAACCCCTAGCAACCTCTGGAGGAACCCTGGTTGAGAAACCCTGCTATAGGCTAAGAACATTCGACCAGAAGAGGCAGACCTCTGTAGTGTGTATTGTCAATGGATATTCCTGTGCAAATGGCCAAACAAATGGGTGCTCAGTCAAGTAAACCTCCATTTGCAGTTAGAAGTTACACATTTAGCAGCAGTATCAGTGCAGCCGAATGTGACAACTTCCTGATCTGGAATGGAATTTTGGGGGGGGACCCTATACTGCTTTTTTTGGTTTGTTTTTATAGGGTGAACCCTAAAATCCATACCAGACCTGAAAGATCTGGTATGAATTTTTGGGGGACCTCATGCCATTTTTTAACACCTTCCCCATCCATTTGGTTGCATTTAACTGTCAGTTGGGAATCCCTGGTTGACATTTAAATTTGCCACGTCATGAGTGTTAGGTAAGTCATGGTTGTTAGGACACCAGCAGGTGCCATCTCCCTAACAACCAAAGCCCTGATCAGGAATTTGCCACTTCCCACTACAGCTTTGGCTGAACATTCATTCAGCAGTGCAACATCCAAAAATCTCTAGAAATGCAAAACTGACAAAAATATCTCCTTATCAAAAAATATTGGACTTTACCTGCACAACAAAAGACACTTCAGACACCATAAACTTCATAACTTTTATTGCAAACATATTAAAATCACATCACATAAAAAAGAGAAAAGAAGGAAGAAGGCCACCCCCTGATGGAGGGGCATAATTGTACAATACCCCATGGATGCACCGATACCATTTATTTTACGAGTACTGATATTTTTTTTTTTTAGTACTCCCGATACCAATTACCGATCCCTACCACATCTGTTTTGCTTACACCAGCAATGGTACAAAGCATTGAAAAGTTACTGTAGTTATAAATAAAATATTTTTTTTTTCAATGTGAAACGTGTAAATATGTGTTAAAGGTGTAAAAATATTAACGAGCAAAGCAAACAAAAATAAAGTTAATTATCAATAGTTTATAAAATTGAAGTGAAAAAAAAAATTTAAAAATCAGCACGAAACTAATGATTAAATGGAGAAGGAGAATAAGGAGTTAATTAAGGATAATTAGAGCAAATTAAGGGTTAATAAGGAAGAACAATTTAATAAGAAAACAAAAAATATTTTTTTATTTTTTTATTTGACTGGTTGCTTTAAACCAGGGGTATGCAACCTTAAAGCGGAGTTCCACCCAAATGTGAAACTTCTGCTTTAATGGCATGTCTTTTTTGGGGGGGGGGGGGTGACCAGGGACCCTGTTTTCACAGGGTCCCAGGTCCGCTTCCTCCCCTGGCGCCACGGCTCAGGGAAGGAAGTCCACCTTCCCCCCTCCTTCTCAGCGATCTTCTGGGACACGGGACAGGTTCCAGAAGATACGCCGGCCACTCACAAGGTGCAGCGTGACTTGCACATGCACAGTGCGCAGTGCGCGCCCGGCTTTGAAGCCAAAGCCGGGTGCCCACACCTGTGATGCGGAGAGGAGGGGGAGAGGAGCGAGCCCTCGGGGCGACCGCATCGCTGAAGCAAGGGACAGGTGAGTGTCCGATTATTAAAAGTCAGCAACTACAGTTTTTGTAGCTGCTGACTTTTACATGGTTGGAACTCCACTTTACAGAGGTGGAGATCTACCTGAACAACATGGGAGAAGTCAAAGATCACCGGGCACACTGTCGTCTCCTCACACCTGATTTTAAACCTGTAATTGCCGTACTACCATGTCGCAATCACGTGCATTGCACAGCAATCATGGGTTTAAATCAAGTGGTGAGGAGGCAACATATCTGCTCCTCACCACCTGTCAACACACACTCTGATCACTTTTTAAAGGAGCAACAGTGCCTGCTGCACTTATGAATGAGCCCTCAGTTGCATTCGCCAGCTGCACTCTAAGGGCTCGTTCACAAGTAAAACCCTGTGGTTGAGTTGCGGTTTTACCAACCCCAATCCCTACCCGCATCCCTACCAGCAGCCAAACGTGTACACATGTTGCAGCAGGAATTAAGCCCCCTGTTGCTTTTGGTGCATGCTACCGCCTGCCAATCACGACCCATTCAAGTAAATGGGGCCACTCCGCATGGGACAGGAGCCAGCACTACAGAGGGGGCATTGGCTTATGCGGCTCTTGCCCTACTACAGCTCCAAGTAGTCCTTCTGCATTGCACTGTTTGATGCTCTGGGATGGCGGGACAGCAAGCCCAGACCGCGATCTACCAGTCACCTGTCCACGATCTACTGGTAGATCATGATCTACCCCCGCTTTAAACTGACTTCATTTGCATACCAAAGTTCATCCCTTTGATTTGTACATGAATAAACAGGAAAGATAGATGAGAAGAAACACTGTTTATTCTTATCTATTTGTTTTGGCTGAGCAATGTCGTTGATAAACATTGCTTTTTTTTTTTTTAAATCCCACTGACAGATGAAAGATCCGAGCCTAAAAGTATTGGTTTCAGGTATCGGAGCATTTGCATGAGTACCGATACTCGTGCAAATGCTTAGAATTTGCACCGATACCGAAGCCTAATTATGACCAAAGAAAAAAAAATAAATAAAAAAAAAAAAATATATATATATATGTCCAAATCCAAAGGTCAACTCATTTCGCACACAGTGCAGCTTCCTCAGGACTGTGGGGTATGAAGATATTGCTATTAAACCCTAAACAGATGAGAAAAACGTCATCATTTTGATAGTATCACATATCATATCCAACATATAGATTGTAGACTCACATCTGTATGGCTGTACAGCAGATACCGTGGAAGAACAAGTCTGTGGGGTTGACACAGGGGCCTTAGGGAGATGTCCTCCACAGGAATTCTAATGCAATATTCCCAATGCACACGTTCCTGCACAGATGGCTTTATTCCTATGCGGGTGCTGAAGCGACCAATAGCTGGAACCGCATGCCATCAGATCAAGTAATGTCACCAGCACACCAGGATCTCCAAAAACAAGTCCAAAGTTTTAATCAGTGATCATATAGTTACAGCAGAGAGTGACATTTCGGAGCCTCGCAGGACCCCTTCATTAGACATGCCTGAGGAAGGTGTCCTGCGTGGCTCCGAAACGTCGCTCTCTGCTGTAACTATGTGATCACTGATTAAGACTTTGGCTTGTTTTTGGAGATCCTGATGTGCTGGTGACATTACTTGATCCGGTCCTCCATAGGAGGGCACAACCATATGTAGGGGTACCAAAGATTACCTTAAAAATAAATATGGAACCACTGGTATGAAATTACATCATAGTATCCTCTACGTAGATCTGTAATACATAAGGCAGTAGTTACAAGTAAAAGAATCTAAACTGTGAGCGTTCCCATAATGCATTACAATTTTGGTATTACACAAGAAGCACATTACTAATAAATTAAAAAGGGGTCCTTCCATATGACAGAAGCTCCCCACTGGAATGATAACGCTATATACTGTAAATACCCCAGTGGCATGGGTGGTTGCGATTATAAGTACAGGTTTACTAACACGTATGAACCAATCATTTTCACAACCATGTTCTGAGGCATGCTGGGGAATGTAGTCTCGACCATAACCATATCAGGCATTTTATATGAATTTTTTAATGATAGGTGACCCAGCAGGAGCCTAAATCCACCACTTTACAGGATGGAAGATCCAACCAATCATAATAAACCTTTCTGCGATTTCACCAGTCTCTAGGCAGATTTGTCACATGTCCTGTCCCCCGCCTATCTTTATACAACCTCCCCCCACATATACCACAGCATGGAGGGGCTCAGTGAAGAGGTCAGTGAAGGTGTGGAGGTGTCGGATTGGAATATCCAACTTGTAAAAAGAGAGACAACCTGCTTTATAATCCAGATACACCCTGACTCTGTGTATTGGGATGTTGGCCAATATATTGGTTGATTGCTGGTTATGTTTCACAAATAACTTATCACCATTCCTCTGCAGACACCAGGACTTCTCATCACATCCAATCTCTGACATCTCTCCGGTCCTGGCTATACTGGGATAACTCATCCCGACTCTCCAGTTTGATGATCCCCCAACATCAACATCCCAGTAATGTCTCCCTGAGGAGAAACTCTGACTGCTCATCACCTGAGGAGATATCACTTCCCTGTATTGGGTTGGAACATACTTGTCTAGACGACCATCATAACGAGTACCACTTACTACTTGGTAGACCTGAAATCTCTCTGGTGTATTAGGATGATTAAATTTTTTATTCATCATGTGCGCAGTCTTCCTATCATCTGAGATATATAGATAATTATGAGCTGTGTCTGCATCCAGTAATATATCTGCAGGTTCTGGTATATAGATCCCTCTGTATACCCCTGTTATTATATCAGATAATCCTGAATATAATAGGTGTGAAATACCAGCCACATCCACATCCCCCCCACCATGAAGGAGTTTATCTCGTCTCACTTTGTCTTCCTCATCTCCATCCTCCGTATCACACAAGTCACCTGTGTCCGATTCCTGTAGGAAAGTCATTGGATCCATCATGTTACATATCTCCTCAATGTGACGTATCTTCCTGGACAGATCGTCCTTCTTTATCTCCAGATCCTGGATTAAATCAGAGGCTGGGAATGAGACTCTCTCTGCCTTCATATTTATCTCTTTAAGAACTTTCCTCTCCAGGATGTCCAGTTGTTTCCTGATGCCTCTGAATATGGTGGTGATTCTCTTGTTTACACCGTCTGCACCGTCTTGTACTTTTGTTTTGTACTTCTGTAGATTCTTGATGCTTTCCTCCATCTCCTCTCTCCTTTTCACCAACTTCTGCAAAGCATTGGTCAGGTTCTCCTTCCTCTTCTCAGAGGCCTCCTCCAGTGCCTCCACCTGGTGTTCCTGATGGTCTCCATGCAGCCTGCAGGACCCACAGAGACAGGCCGAGTCCTCGGTGCAGTAATACTCCAGGATCTTCTCATGGACGGAGCATTTCCTGTTCTTCTGGGGAGGGGTGAGGTCAGATAGGACATGTTGGGATGACTCGCTGTGGACTCTCAGATGGTCATCACACAGAGAAGCTTCACACAGCAGACAACATTTAACAGCGGGTACAGGAGAGTGAATACAGTACGTGCAGATCTGTTCTTGGTTCTTCTCCTTCTTCTCTGGCTTGGTAGATTGGAAACTCTGCACTATGTTGCACAGTGTTGTGTTTCTGACAAGTTCAGGTCGCTCCTGGAACTCTTGTCTACATTCAGGACAGCAATAAACTCCAGACCCCCCCTGTGTATCCAGAACACCTTCTATACAGTCCTGGCAGAAGTTATGTCCACATCTCAGTGTCACAGGATTGGTATAAATGTTCAGACAGATAGAACAGTCCAGCTCCTTCATCGCATCAGAGAACGCCATCGCTGACTGCAGAAGAGAGAAACGAAACCAAGTAGTGAGTCACAGGGAGGGAGTCGGAGGAGGATTTATTGATATAGCTCTGTGTGCAGAACAATAGGGAGTGAAGAGAGGGGAGTCTGAGAGATCTGCTGATCACACTGTCCAAGATTTTACAGATATACAGCTTTGCTGCTTGTCTGTTTGTCATGCATAGAGATATTCTAAATGGTTGGAATCATGACCCCTCCGTGCAGCCTGCATGCTTGATAGAGGCGTGCTTAGAGATGGCACCCATGCAGGGTACAGCTGACCATTTATAGGAAAGCACTAGAGACAAAGATCTGGAAAAGCATGGAATACAGGACTCACAGGAATGCCAGGAGTTTTGTGCAGCACTGGGTACTGGCAAGGCCAGACTGGGAATAAAAACCAGCCCTGGAAATCATTTTAATACCAGCCCCAGTGGTGTAGTGTGGGTTGTCAGCTCCCAAGGCAAAGCAAGTAATTTGCACCCCTAACCCATGGACATTTAGTGCTCCCTGAGTCCCTTCCACTCGTACATTATTAAACCCATTAAGAGCCTTTCACACGAGCGGACGGGCTCTGCTGCTCAGTGGGGATCCATCCATGGATCCCCGCTGATCCGGTGGATGACAGGACCGTCTCTGCACTCCATGCAGACTGACCTGTCACAGCCCCGCTCTCCTCTATTAGGGATCGGATGAAGACGGACCGTCTGTCCATGTTCATGCGATCCAATCCGCCAGACGGATGGAAAATAGAGTTTCCATCCATCTGTATTTAGCAGAGCGGATCGGATGTCAGTGGACATGTCACCGTTGACATCTGTTGTTCCATAGAGGACAATGGAGCGTCCGTTCAGGTCCGCCTAAAAAACTGACAGGCAGACCTGAACGGTCCATGCGTGTGAAAGGACCCTTATGGTACATTTTAGGACGTACCACTCTTTCTCTTTGTTCTTCTTTCTTTTCATTTTATCTCTTTATCCTAATTTATTTTTTTCTCTCTGTCTGTCTTTCTTGTTCATTCTCTCCCTTTTTCTTTGTTCCTCCCCCTCTTTTCCTCTATCTTCCATGTATTCTCTTTTTATTCCTTCTCTTACTTCTTGCTTTTTTTTCTTTCTCTCTCACCTCCTTTCTTGCCCCCCCCCAACCTCTTTCTTTCCAGGAAGTGAATGGCTATTACTTAGAACCCCCAAACATTATATATTTTTTTTCAAACACCCTAGAGAATAAAATGGCAATCATTGCAATACTTTTTGTCACACGGTATTTGTGCAGCGGTCTTTTTGGAAAGAAATCACTTTTTTGAGTTAAAAAATAAGACAACAGTAAAGTCAGCTCAATTTTTTTGTATATTGTCAAAGAGGATGTTACGCCAAGTAAATAGATACCATACATGACACGGTTGAAAATTGCGCACACTCGCGGAATGGGACAAACTCCGGTACTTAAAAATCTCCATAGGCGACGCTTTAAAAATTTTTTAACGGTTACCAGATTAGAGGTGCAGAGGAGGTCTTTTGCTAGAATTATTGCTCACACTTTGGCAATTGCGGCGATACCTCACATGTGTGGTTTGAACGCCCTTTTTATATGTGGGCGTGACTTACATATGCGTTGTCTTTGCTGCATGAGCTCGCGAGGACGGTGGCGCTTTAAATTTTTTTTTCATTTTTTTTTATTTTATTATATTTTTCATCTTAACACTGTTCCTTTACAAAAAAAAAAATCTGATCACTTTTATTGCTATCACAAGGAATGTAAACATCCCTTGTGATAGTAATATATGGTGACAGGTACACTTTATGGAAGGATGGGGAGTCTAAAAGACCCCCCCCATCCCTCCTTTACACTTCACCAAAACCGGCGATTCTGAATACTGCAATTTTTTTAAAACCGGCGCTGTTAGCCGCCGAGTAAACCGGAAGTGACGTTGTAACATTGCTTCTGGGAATGTACGAAGGAGTCCCAATCAAAGCCGATTCCGACTTCCACAGGGACTCCACACAGCAGCCAGAAGCGTCAGATTGGAGCTCCGGTCTCCCGGTGGGACAGGAGGCCGGAGAAGAGCAGCGGACGGTGGCCGAAGGGGGGGATGTCCTCTCCCGCTGCCTGGGATAATGACCGAGCAATTCCCGAGCTGGATCTGCTGTTATCAACGGATAGCCGGCCGCCTGCTCTACAAACAGTACCAGGGTATAGCCTGTAGCTGCAGACTATACCGCGATACCTCCACTTAAAGCAGTCACCGTTTATAAAAAGTGATTCTCGTCAAGTGGTAAAACTAATTTACAACAGCAGGGACCGTTCCTGCGCCCCAGTAACTGCAAGGGGTTACAGTGTTCTGGCTCCAACAACACCCAAGGCCCAATTTTTCACCACCTGTTGGACCGGAGCATGTCACCACAATTTTTAACCACTTAACGCGAATCGTCGTTTATAAATGGCAGCAGCTTTAAGTGGAAGTATCGGGGTATAGTCTGCAGCTACAGGCTATACCCCGGTATAATTTTTTAGAGCAGGCGGTCGGTTATCCGGTGATAATGGCCGATCCGGCTGGGAAGCTGCTCGGTCTTTATCCCAGGGAGTGGGAGGGGCCACCCCCTGCCACTCTTCTCTGGTCTCCCGCCCCACCGGAAGACCGCAGCTCCGATCCGACACTTCTGGCCGCTGTGTGAAGTCCCTTTGGAAGCCGGAATCGGCTTCAATCAGGACTCCTTAGTACATTTCCGGAAGCAACATTACGACGTCACTTCTGGTTTACTCGGCGGCTAACGGCGCCGGTTTTGAAAAAATGACAGTATTCAGAATCGCCGTTTTTGGCGATCTGAATACTGTGAAGTGTAAAGGAGGGATGGGGTCCATAAAGAGTACCTGTCACCATATAGTTTAATACATTTTTATTGAAGAAAGATTTTTGAGCAATACAGAAAGTGTAGAGCAAGAATGGTAACAAATGTTCACAGATAATTAGATATACAATATGACAGTAGAAAAACATAACATTAGTGAACTAAGTCAAATGCCTATTAGTTAGCAAATGACTATATCCGTCCGTATTAGTATCCGGTTTTACATCTAGGTCAGCACCATTCCCAATCCCAATAAGTCTCTCTGTTAGAAACCAGAAGAGATGTAGCTCAAAATAGACTAGAAGACAGAAAACAAGGAAAAAAGTAGGAATGCAAGTAGGAGTAGAAAGAGAAGAAAAAGGCGAGGGGTAAAAGAAAGGAAGAGAGAAGGGGGGGGTGGGAAGTAGAGGTGAGGGTGGGGAAGGGGGGTAAAGCACGGCTGCGAGAGGTTCACACTATGCATAATTGACCAGGCAATGATTTTCACCTTAATGAGACATCAGTTCAGAGTATGTAGGGATAAAGGTGAAGGCGAACCAGCCGGCCCATATTTTGTTGGATACAGAAATCTTATCCCTCAGGGAGTAGGTAAGGTCTTCCATGTGGTATAGGTGGTCGACAGCTTTTAGCCATTGTTGGATAGTAGGGCTAGTGGCAGTCTTCCAAAATCGGGGAATGAGCGCTTTAGCTGCGTTTAAAAGATGAGGGGTCATAGATCTCTTATATCGGCTGGCTGACTCGTCTGTACAACGAAATGGAACGACCCAAGGATCATTCTTGGTGGGGAAGCCTTGTATCTTTTCCATCCAGTGTAAAACTGCAGACCAGAATGGTCGAATTTTCGGACAGTGCCACCATATGTGACCATGAGTGGCGTTGCTCCACACCCCCTCCAACATAGAGCCGATGTTTCAGGAAAAATCTTATGCAAAGTAGAAGGGGTAAGGTGCCATCTAGTCAATATTTTATAGCTGACTTCCGCCGCTTTGGATGCAATGGATGAGGTATGTGTAAGTTGAAGAACCGTTGAATATTGGTTGTCCATGAGGGTTTCCTGCAGATCCGATTCCCATGCTTTCAAATAATTAGGAGTGAAAGAGTCGTCAATCTCCAATAGAACTTTGTAAAATTGTGAAATGGTGTTAGCTGGTGGTTGGGTATGTGCGAGAATTCTCTCTATTGGCGTAAGTTCAGCATTGGAGCGAAGTGGTTTCGGAAGCGCTCTGATGAACCGAGATAGCTGCAGGAATCTCCAGTGGTCCATGAAAGATGGGGTTGCTGTTTGTTTAATGATGCTTAAGGGGGATATATCCCCAGCTGTAATCACTTGGTGTAAAAGTGTGCCAGGATTAGGTAGCCAGTTGCGGAATTGTGGGTCCAGTTGCCCTGGTGTGAAGTAGGCATGGCCCAGCGGTGGCATTAAGGGTGAGTTAAATGACCATCCATACTCTTTGTGCATGGAGTCCCATACAGCCATAGTAGACCGTGTCAAGGGGGAAGTTTGTGTTGAAAATGATCTATAAGTCTTTGGGATCCAAAGCTGCACAAATGGCTCTGTGTTGCATAGGTCCCGGTCCAGTTGATCCCACAATTTGGAGGTGGTGTGGTGTTTCCAATCCGAGATTCTCTGTAAAATCACGGCTAGGTGGTATTTTTTAAAGTCGGAGAGGGCTAGACCCCCCGTGATTTTACTCCTGATGAGGATTCTCCTGGAGATACATGGATGCTTTCTTCTCCACACAAAGTGGAGAAGAACGGATGATAACAGTGAGAAGAAACCCGGGGGGATTCTATACGGTATCATTTGCATCAGAAAGAGCACCCGGGCAATACGTTCATGTTGACGACACTGATCCTACCCAATCAGGGTCAGGCCAAATGGTTCCACCTATTTAAGTTGTTTAATCAAGTTCAGAAGTGGGATAAAATTTGTTGAGAAGAGATCTGCAGGTGAAGGAGTCAAGTGGATCCCTAGATATTTCAAAGAGCGGGGTTGCCACGTAAAAGGCATAGTGGGCTTCAGGCTATTGATTGTTTTTTTAGGGACAGAGAGGTAAAGTATTTCAGACTTAGTTAGATTAATTTTAAAATTTGAAATGGTTCCGAATGATTTTAGGGCCAAAAGTAAGTTGGGAAGCGTTACTGAGGGTTGTTGGACATAGAATAGGATGTCATCCGCATATGCTACGTATTTGTGTTCAAAATTGTTTATGTGGATATCGTGGACATTGGGGTTGTGCCAAATTGTTGCTAGAAATGGCTAGAGGGAGAGGGAAAATAGAATAGGGGAAAGGGGCATCCCTGTCTAGTGCTGTTGAATAAGGTGAAAGGATCACTAAGTGTGCCATTAATACGTATTTGGGCGGTGGGAAAACTATACAGGGCCTTGATCATATTAAGCATTTTTGTCTGGATTCCTAGATGGGAAAGCGTGGCCATCAAGTATTCCCAGTCCACCCTGTCAAACGCCTTCTCAGCGTCAGTCGAAAGCAACAGGGTGGGCTGGGAGGTCGCTCAAACATAGGCTATCAGGGAGAGAGTGCGAAGCGCGTTGTCACGGGTTTCTCTGCCGGGATGAACCCCGTCTGTTCGCTGGATACCCATTGGGGAACAAGAAGAAGAAGCCAATTAGCCAAAGAATTAGCATACATTTTTGCATCAATGTTTAACAAGGATTGTGACGAACGCGGGTATCAGATCGCTGACCTCCTCACCGATCGGCGACCGAGGACCCCCCTGATCCAATACCGCACTTGTCACCAATGTAACAATGCCACTCTCAGCTGCTTTCAGCACAAAGATTTCCCAGTTTGCGGGATCACCATCTAAGTGTCAGCCGCCTGAGAGCGATTGTTACCAGGCGAATTCAAACAATTAACCCTTTCACTGCCACCACTTCTGGAGTCGGCCAGAAGACCATATATTAGCAATACCAGTATTCTAGAGCAACGCCTGTGCACACACTGTCACCTGCAGACAGGTATATTCAGATGCGTTATTCTAAAAGACAGTAGCGCTCTTCGAAGGAACAGATTCGTGATAGTTGCATTAAGAGCTTTAGAGACAGAATTAACACTTTTCAAGATAAGGTTTAATAAATGAAAAGGTCAAGCATTAGGTGCAGTAAAATATTTACAGAAAAATAAAAGTACAAAGTGAGACAAATGTACAGCGAAAGAAAACAGATTGAAAGATACCTTGCCTTTTAAATGTCTTTGCCTAATCAGTGTTTGAAGAAGATCTCCTGGTTCCCTGATGTTTGATGTTAAGGTGGAACTCTCTATCTGATGGCCACAGTCTCTTTTCTCTGGACCACCAGGGGTGGGGCCGTACCTCGCCTGGCCATTCATAGAAGAGAGGGAGTTTCCTTAGACAATGTCCAGGGCGGACCGTGGAGATACAGCTGCATAATCATGCATGGATCATAACTTGTTACCGAATTATGTTACATATTTTGTAGAATGGAATTTGATCTCAGCTTGCAATAAGCTTTCATTTGACTCCAAACATGAGAAGTCTAAAACCTTATAGGACCCTGGGAAGGGAATGGACTAATTCTATCCTTCCGTGGATGACAAAGGGTAGACGTTTACACTTAAATTATCCGGACCGAAATTCTACATTCAAATATGTCATGTTCATCACTCTGGCGTATCTATAATAGAAATTATGACTGTATGTATATTTTCCTGTAAGTTTAAGCAGCAAGATAGAGTCACGCATAGGGCAGACCTGCCAGGGTAATTTATGGGCCAACAGCATGGTCCTGTATGTTTGTTCAAGATAAGGTGACAGACCTTCTTCCTGGCCCCGCTATAAACCGTAATCAAAGGCCTCCTTTAAATTAAGCCTGTACTCACTCAGAGGGGGGTGACAAGCCTTTCAAACAGCCAGGTCAGAAGGAGAGAGAAAGAAAGAAAAAAAAAACTTAACTATCTACCTAGCTTCCCTTCCAAGATGGAGTCAGTGTCGCTTAGGCCTGGTATCATTACCTTGCGTGGGTCTCACGCATGATACCATCACAAGGATATCGGCCTGTAGCTACTACATAAGCTCGGGTCCTTCCCAGCGGCTGCTGGCGGATAAGGGGCGCTTGGGTGCCACCTCCCCACCGCTGACATGAAGAAAAAAAAAAAAAGTCAGCCCGGCCCCCTTGCAGGAGGCGCCGGTACATTGACTTTTCTTTTTTTTTTTTTTTTTCGGCTCCTTGCTGTCAGCAAGTAGCAAGCCGATTGGCAAGCAATTAAAGTCTATGTGTGTGCGCTGGCCAGGCGCACACACAGGGTCTGATTGGCTGCCCCCGGAGCCATCAGAGCCAATGACTCTCTGTCATTGGCTGCTGTGGGCGGGGGCGGGACAATGGCGGACGTGCTGGCTGCGTGATAAGTCACGCAGGCGCAGCACTCCACCAGTCCAGGACACACATCGAGGAAAGCGAAGGATGGGACACAGTAGTGAGAGTGAGACAACCGCCGTGGTGCCGGTGCCACCCATCGCTCGTCTCCAGTGCCAGCCACCACTGTACCAGCACTCCTGTGCAAGCAGCCACGACTTCCAGCTACCATGGTACCAGCACAGCAGCCATACCAGAGTCTGATCAGACAGCAGGACATCCGGGCCGGCTGCAAACTGCAAGGTGGGTGAGGCCTTACCATTTTCTGATGTTTACCCAAGGCAGAGGATGTAGGTGAGTGTGTGTGCATGTGTGTGTGTGTGTGTGTGTGTGTGCATGCGTGTGTGCATGTGTGTGTGTGTGTGTGTGTGCGTGTGTGCGTGCGTGTGTGCATGTGTGTGTGTGCATGCATGCATGCGTGCGTGTGTGTGTGTGTGTGTGCGTACGTGCATGTGTGCGTAAATGTGTGCATGTGTGTGAGTGTGTGTGTGCATGTGTGTGTATGCGTGTGTGCATGTGTGTGCATGTGTGTGCGTGCATGTGTGCATCTGTGTGTGTGCGTGTGTGTGTGTGTGTGTG
>BLSH010148392.1:252604-277762 GCA_018402905.1 Glandirana rugosa
GCATGTACTGGGGTTATCGCTGTGGAGTGTATCCCCGTGGGACTATACTCTGATAAATTGTGTCCGATTGGAGGGATTTGAAAGTCTGTACCGTAAGCGGTGGGATCTTCGACTGTAGTGGTGCCTGCTTAACTTTGATCGGAACTTTAGGTAACGGTTTCCCTTCCGGGGACCCGGTCTACCAGAAAGGTAGTAGATGATGGTGAGTGGGGGGTAGATACAGGCAGGGGGTAGTGGGGGGGAGTCAAATCTATAAGGGGTGGAGCTTACAAGAAGTGGGAGGGGTCAAAACGAGGGGTGGGGTCTGCCGTCCCCATCCAAAAATGTCACCAGCTGCCACTGGTCCTTCCCCTGCTTGGGTAGTACAATGATGTGGGCATGCAAGGTTTCTGATCTCGGCTTCTCCCCCTCAGAAAAATTACTGGCATAGCCAGTAAGATAGGGGTTTAAAATATCTTGAAATGTGTGGTAGTAGATGATGGAAAGACCATCTGGCCCAGGGGCCTTCCCTTTGGCAATGGATTTCAAGGCTAGTTTCAATTCGTCCGTGGTGATGTCAGCTTCTAGGGTGGCGAATGCCATGTCTGAAAGTTTAGGGAGGTTAGCCTGTGTTAAATAGTCTCATATCAGGGTGCCCCTATGTGAGGTGTCGCTATTGGGGTCATGTACGTGGTAGAGCTGCTGATAAAAAGAATGAAATTCCCTGGCTATCGCAGACGTTTTGTGTGTTAATTGGTCAGTTGAGGTCTTAATTTGAGGTATAAAAGTAGCTGCTTTTTTCCTTTGTAGGCATCTAGCTAGCTATCTATGTGTCTACTAGCTAGCTATGCGTCTACTCGGTTTATTACCCCATTCGTGGGGTTGTTGGGAAATGAATCTGTGCACACGTTTGTGTTCTGAATGGTAGAAGGCTTTAAGTTCTTCTCTCTTTTGTGTGAGTTGGTGTAAAAACTCAGGGGAACTATGCAGCTTATGTTTGCATTTTAGTTGGGTGATCACCGAGATGATTGCTGCTTGCTGCTGCGTTCACTCCTTCTTTTTACTAGAACCCAACTCTATTAGTTTACCTCAAATATACACCTTGTGAGCCTCCCAAAGCATACCTGGGGATGTCTCAGTGGACAGGTTGTCTGCAAAATAGGAGCGCAGCACCAATTTCAGCTGTATCAATGGCCTCGCTCAGCAGGTGGTCGTTAAGCTTCCAATTGTTGCTTTTATGGGGTATGGAGTGTATAAGCAGTTGGGTACAAATTGGCACATGGTCAGAAAGTGTGGTTACTTCTATTTGGGGCTTCTGGAGCCAGTCTAGGTGGTGATGGTCAATGAGAATATAATCAATTCTCGAGTGGGAGTGATGGACGTGGGAATAATGGGAGTAGTCTCTACTATTAGGGTTTAAGATTCTCCAGGTGTCTATCAATTGGCTGTCTCGTAGCCGTTTACGTATAAAAGTTAACTTTTTAGCTGGGATGGAAGATGTGCCAAGAGATGTGTCAAGTACTAGTTCCAGGGGAACATTAAAATCCCCTGCCAGCACAATGCACGCATGTGCTTGCGCAGGGTGTTGGAAAGGAACGTGGCCTGGTCCTGGTTTGGAGCATATATGTTCGCCAGTGTACATTTTGCATTGCCCAGGGTGCCCCTCAAAAATAGATATCTGCCACTTTTGTCTACCAGTTGCGATTCACAGTTAAATGAGATCCACCTGTGAAAACCTATGGCAACCCCCTTTGCCTTATGTACATCTGTCAATGCATAGTACCAGCTAGGAAAATTAGGTGAAAAAAGTTTAGTGGAAGTGGTATATGTAAGATGCGTCTCCTGGACGAATGCAATGTCACATTGCATGCGTTTTAGTTCCCTAAGCAAATTATGTATTTTGCCCGGGGCATGTAAGCCTCAAACATTGAGGGAGATTAGACTAATGGTCGCCATGGCTGTCACATGAGGAGAGTTCAGCATTTACCCACATTCTGTGGAACCTGTCACGGCTGAGGGAGAGGAGAGGAGGGGGTAGAGGACAGGGGAGAATAGCAAAGAAGGAAGACAAAGAGGAAAGAAGAAAGATAGAACGAATTAGTGCAAAAGGCCAGTAAATAAGTAACCCATGTCTGTGCACGCATAGCCATGCGGTGCTCAACAGGGGGGAACCGCGCCCCGGGGCATGGACCGCAGGCATCTCTTGAGAGGATAACCCTTCCGGCCCCGTGGTCGCGGCGCCCCCACTGCAAAGGGTTGAGCCGCCAAAGGAGGGGGGAGTCCCAGTTCGGATAGCTCCAGCATGGAGAGCCCCCCCCAGAGACAAAAGAGGCATAACCGTGATAACATCAAAGATAAATAATCGTAAAACATATAAACATCAAAACTAACAACCCCTGGGCCATGTCGGCACCAGGGCTGCGTACGGGAGAGCCGGGGCTAAATGAAAACGAATTATAAGCCATGAACTCCAAAGTCTGCAGAGCGTAAGGCAGGATCTCCAAAAAAAAATAGCGCTAAAGGCCTCGGGAAGCACGACTATTAAAAGTGTCAAAGGCGAGCACCTAGGGGGAAGTCGAGACATACCGGTTCCGAAGGCATCCATAGCGGTGATGAGTGACAGCAACAGTACCCATTAACAGTAAAGCCCAGGCTGCGTAAGGTTCCCCTCAGTGTTTTCGGGCGGATCTCGGTGTATGAGAGCGGCGGTTCCTAGGGGCCTTATGCCATTGGGGCTCAATGGAAGGTTTCGCCATTGGGATATCTTCTTGCCAGCGGGAAGTGGAGGGTTACAGTGCGACCATCCCTGTAGGCAATCAGGCACGCCAGGATTCCCCAGCGATATGGAACGGCGTTGCTGCGCAATTTCTCCAATAAAGGCTGCAGGGCTCTGCGGTGTTCCAGTGTTTCCCGGGCCAGATCAGGGTAAAAGGCAAGTGTGGCCCCATCAAAGTCCTGGGTCACGGCCTCCCGAGCCTTCTGCATGATAAGCTCTTTTTCCTCGTAATAATGCACATGGCATCTCACGTCCCTGGCGGTGGCTGCCGACAGGTTACGGGAGTGCAGGGCCCTGTGAACTCTGTCCAGCTTTAGTGGATGGTCAGCTACGTTGCCCAGGAGCTGGTTAAAGTTTCTCCGCATCGAAGCCTGCAGGTCTTCTTCGCCAGTGGCCTCTGGGAGCCCCCGGATCCGTATGGTATTCCTGCGGCTCTGGTTTTCCTCCTTGTACAGGGCCACCCTGTGTGTCAGGGCTAGACGTCTAGTGTTAGCCTGGAGCTCGCGAATGGCGGCCGCGTGCATGTCGAGGCGCTGCTTATTCTCCTCGACTCTGCTGAGGACTTGGTTTAGGTCGGAGCGTACAGTGGATACCTCTTTCTTTATGGCACGTTCCAGGTTGTGGAGCATGGAAGCTAGCTCCACTTTCGTAGGAAGGCCGCTCACCAGGGCTGCTACGTCCGACCGACTCTGGGAGCCTTCCACCCTGTAAGATCCGCACGAGGAGGCCGGAAAGCTGTGTTTTGATGACGGCCTCTGGCGGGAGGCGGAGCTAGCCCCATGCTGTGAGCAGCCTAGCTCACCCGCGTCTAAAGAGTCCTCCAGTTCTGTGGCGAGGAAACGCTTAATGGAGCCCAAAGAGGTGTTTTTAAGGGACTGTGATCTCCCCGTCCTCCTTCCCATCGTAGCCATGGTGCGAATCACAGTGTAATACGGTGCAAATGGAGTTTACCCGAGGGTCTCCAGAGGAGCTCAAGGGAAGAACGTCCTCACAGTTCCATGCAGAAACCACTCCCCCCCACCTGTCACCATATTTTACTATCACAAGGGATGTTTACATGCCTTGTGATAGCAATAAAAGTGATAATAAAAGTGATAAGATTTTTTTTTTTAAAGGAAAAAAAATAAAATAAATAAATACAAAAAAGTTTTAAAGCGCCATCGTCCCCGTGAGCTTGTGCAGCAAAGAAAACGCCATACGTAAGTCGTGCCCGCATAGGAAAACGGTGTTCAAACCACACATGTGAGGTATCGCCGCGATCGCCAGAGTGTGAGCAATAATTCTAGCAAAAGACCTCCTCTGCACCTCTAACCTGGTAATCGTTAAAAATTTTTAAAGCGTCACCTATGGAGATTTTTAAGTACTGGAGTTTGTCGCCATTCCGCGAGTGTGCACAATTTTCAACAGTAACACGTATGGTATCTATTTACTCGGAGTAATATCCTCTTTCACAATATACAAAAAATTGGGCTAACTTTACTGTTGTGTTTTTAACTCAAAAAACCGTGTGACAAAAAGTATTGCAACAATCACCATTTTATTCTCTAGGGTGTTTGAAAAAATATATATAATGTTTGGGGGTTTCCTATAAAAAAACTTTAACTTGTAAACAACAAATGTAAAAAAGGGCTCCAGGGTTTAAGGGGTAAAAAACTGTATATACTTTAAGACACCACGTCAAGTGTACTATATACCGTACATACACCCCCGAATGCACTATAATGCAGTGATATATAGTGTACACTCAATACACTGTGTGTGTATATATATATATATATATATATATATATATATATTAGACTGTGTATATATATATATATATATATATATATATATATAACGGGATTTTTTGACTTACCGTAAAATCCCTTTCTCGGAGTTCGTCGACAGGCATAGTGATTCTTAGGACTAAGTGGGTTATACTGCCCACTTCAGGAGTTTACTAGGCAGAACAGGCAGTTCTAACAGCAAAAAGAACAGTAACAGGCACAGCCCCTCCGAGTGGGCAGTCCCCACTGGCAGATAACCCCACACACAGCTCTGCTAGCTCAGTTCGTAACAAGCAGTGCAACATCCAGAGGGGTGGGTGCTGTGCCCGTCGACGAACTCAGAGAAAGGGATTTTATGGTAAGTCAAAAAATCCCATTTTCTCTTTCGTTCGTCGACAGGCACAGCGATTCTTAGGACTAAGTGGGAGGTCCAAAAGCAGTGCCAAAAAATGAGGGGTGGGCAACAGAACAACAACAACAGAACTATACCCAACCGAACCCTCAGTGAGGAACCACACTTGTCTCACACAGCCGTCTGCAAAACGTTGCGGCCAAATGCAGCATCCGAGGATGCTAAAACATAACTTTGTAAAACTTTGAGAAGGTGTGCACAGAGGTTCAAGTAGCCGCCTTGCACACTTGAGACACAGACGCCTGATGTTGAAAAGCCCGGGAAGTGCTAATCACCCTGGAAGAGTGAGCCGTGACCGGAAAGGCAGGCTCCAGACCCCGAACAGCATAGGCTCGGAACACCGTCCGTCTAATCCAACATGAGATAGTGGCCGATGAGGCAGCCAAACCTTTGCATGGGCCATCCACCACGACAAAGAGCGCATCGGACCTCCAAAAGGAAGCCGTAGTCGCCAGATACACCCGCAGGGCCCGAACAACATCCAGTGAGACAGGCGTGGGCATAGCAAAGGTAGGACAATGTCCCATTGATGTGGAAAGATGACACCACCTTCAGCAAAAAAGAAGGAGACGGGCGCAAGACCACCTTATCCTTATTTAGGACCAGATAAGGAAACCTACAAGACAGAGCAGCCAATTCAGACACCCGCCGAGCGGATGTGATAGCCACCAGAAAAGCCACTTTCTGCGAAAGCAAATGCAGAGAGATTTCCCTGATAATTTCAAAGGGCGGCCTCCGAAGTACAGAGGACCAAATTGAGGTCCCATGGCATCGTACCTGGGGGGGCGACACGTCGAACCCCCTGCATGAAAGTACAGATCAATGAATGCGTTGCCAAAGGACGCTGAAAAAGATTGCCAAAGTAGAAACCTGACCCTTGATAGTGCTCAACGCCAGTTTCTGGCCAAGGCCCTTCTGTAGGAAGGCCAGAACTCCAGACACCAAGGGGTTCCACCCCCCCCCCCCCGGCTTCGCACCAGGCAATGTAAGCCTTCCAGGTGCAGTGGTAAATCTTGCGTGAGGTGGCCTTACAAGCCTTCAACATGGTAGGAATCACGAGTCAGAAACCCCTCGACCCCTCAACACCTGGGATTCAGTAACCGGGCCGTTAAAGCCAGAGAGGGTAAAGCAGGGTGCAAGATGGACCCCTGGGACAGAAGGCCCTCACGAAGCGGGAGCCGCCAGGGAACGTCCACCACCATCCGAACTACGTCTACGTGCCAAGGACGCCTTGGCCAATCTGGAGCTACCAGAATGGTCAGTATACCCTCCGCTTCTATTCTGCGCAGAAGGCGCGGGAGCAGTTTGAGAGGAGGAAAGGCATAGATGAGTGATACCGATCCCACGGAGCTACAAGAGCATCCGCCGCGTCCACTAAGGGGTCCCTTGTCCTGCTCACGAAGGTCTGCACCTTCCGATTGAGGCGGGGCGCCAACAAGTCTACGTCCGGAACACCCCATCTCAGACAAATCTGATGAAACGCATGGACAACTCTCCCTGGTCCAGGCGCTGACGACTGAGATAGTCCGTCTGCCAATTTTCTATACTCGGTATGTGGACGGCAGAAATTTCCAGAACGTGGCTTTCTGCCCACCACAGGATGGGAGCTACCTCCGAGGCTGCAGCCGAGCTTCTTGTCCCACCCTGGTGCTTCACGTATGCTACGGCCCTGGCACTGTCCGACTGAACCCGGACAGGGCACCCATGTAGCCTCGACATCCAATGGGAGAGGCAGCACCAAATTGCCCTTAATTGCAGGACATTGATCGGGAGACGAGACTCCTCTGGAGACCACCGTCCCTGGACCGAGAGCAGCCCCAGGACTCCGTCCCAGCCTGTCAGGCTGGCGTCCGTCGTGATCACTGTCCAGTGAAGGGGAGAAAGGACTTCCCCGACTGAAAAACCGGGGCCCACAGCCACCAGAGCAGCGATGCCCTCACCTGGTGATCCAACCTGATCACCCGATCCAGTGTCCCACCTCAGGAGAATTTCCCGTTGCAAAACGCGGGTGTGACACTGAGCATAAGGGACTGCCTCGGAGGCCACCATGAAGTCCAAAACCTGCATGCAAAAATGGATTGAGGCCCATTTCTGGGACAGTAGGGACCGAACCGCCGACTGAAGCGTCTGCCGCTTGGTTGGCAGGAGGAAGAACCTTGTCTGGGCTGCATCCAGGACCAGACCCAGACACTCCAGATGGAGAGACGGATTCAGAACCGACTTCGGGAGGTTGATCACCCACCCCAACTCCTGCAGAGTGTGCAGGGTGATCGTCACATTGTCCCTGAGCGCTGGAGCCGACTCCGCACGCAGGAGAAGGTCATCCAGGAAAGCCACCACCACGATGCCCCTCTGCCTCAGCAGAGCCAGAACCGGGGTCAGTAGTTTGGTGAAGACCTGAGGCCAGGCCAAATGGGAGAGCCACAAACTGGTAGTGCTCTTCCCCGACCGCAAAGCGCAGAAAGCGCTGGTGCTGGGCATAGATAGGGACATGCAGGTACGCATCTTTGATGTCGAGAGAGGCCAGGAAATCGCCCTGGCTGCATGCGAAACCTGCGAACCCGCACAAACCTGTTGAGGTCCTTCAGGTCCGGGATGGGATGAACCCCGTCCTTCTTCAGAACCACGAAAAGGTTGGAATAAACGCTTGGGAACGTTCCGCCCGTGGCACGGGAACAAGCACTCCTTGACCCAGCAGGTCCTGCACAGCCCCGAACAGGGCCCGCAAGCAGCTGCAGGTTGGAGGCTAGGAACCTGTCTGGGGGGACTGGAACTAAATTCTATGCTGTACCCCGAGGAGACCACCCCAAGGGCCCAGCGGTCCGAAATGCGGGAGGACCACCTGTCTGCAAACTCCAGGAGACGTCCCCCCACCCGAATGCCGGGTGCTGTGTAGCAGCTTCGCCCATTCATTGAGCGTTTGCGACACCAGCGCAGAAGCCACAATGGGCCGCATGGCAGACCCCGTTAAAACAAATAGGGATCTGATGCAAGCCTCGGCCTTCCTGTCGACCGGGTCCTTAAAGGATGGCATGCTTTTCACCCGGATGGTGGTCGCCTTACTCAGGCGGGCCACAGGGGAATCAACCCCGGGAGGTGATGCCTACTTCTTCAATAATTTATCCTTCGGAATGGGGAGGGTGCTCTGGGGCCGAGCCCAGTCCCTATAAACAAACTTATCCAGAAAATCCACATACGGAAAAACCTTTGCCGCCAGGCCTGGTCTATGTGATCCGAAGGGGACGGGCACCCTCAGAGAGGGTCCCGCTGCTTCTTCCAGTTGCAGGGTCTCACGCACTGTAGTGATCAGAGCGTCTACAAGAGTCTTCTCGTGTGCAGCAGCGGACGCCTCAGACTCATCCTCGCTATCAGGGGCGTCTGGGATCTCGCCGTCCAACATCTCAAGGGGGGTCCCCGCAATGGAGGAGCCCCCCTCGGGGTCCAAGTCCTCCCCAGAAGAATGGGGTGGCAAGGGACACTTTTTGGCGTCCCTGCGGTTCAATAGCGATTCTACCCGGGAGACGAACATCTCCAGAACCGTGGACATGACGTCTACAAGGGAAGGGACCCCTGAAGTGCTGGCTGCAGGCACCGAGAGGTCCGGTGGGGAAGCACCCACCCTGGCCGCCCCAGAAATATGTGGCCTATTGCCAGGAGACCACTGCACCCCCAACCCCACAGCTACGCAAGGTCTGTCACAGGGGGCACCCCAGGGGGACTCACCACCCGACCAGAGAGGAGCTGCTTGCTGCTGCTGTCCGCCGCTGTCGCTGCCTTCACCGCTCCTGCTGCTCCCACTGCCGCTGTGCCCAGAGCCGCCGCCAGGGAGATCCGTGCCATGCTGGGGGGGGGGGGGGGGGTAAATCGGCGCCAGAAATGACCCTCAGCACACACAGGCCTTCCACGTGTAGAAAATGGCCGCCGATGCACACTAGAGGCCAAAACCTCGTGTAACAGTGCCGCAGCTACAACAAAATGGCCGCTAAACTATCCCCTGCATGTAAATGCGGCTGGCTACAAGAAAATGGCCGGGCTTCGGCAAAATGTCCGCCGACGATTCCGACCACCGAGCACAAGGCAAGAGGGGGGGCAGGGGGTGAGGCAGAGTGGGACCAGCTAGGGCCCATACACCCATTACGCCCTGGGAGCCCCCGGGGAGAGGGGTGTGACAGCGGGGTACCGGAGGGGTGGGGAGGGGCGCAAGCGAGGAAGAGGGGGGGCGACCACCCACTACACTCACCCCGGAGGGGGGACCCGCCAGCTCCCCCCCCGGGCCCCCGAAGGGGAGGGGGGTGTACTTACCGCATCTAGTCAGGCAGTGCGGGGGATCCCATCCGAGACAGCTTACACTCTCCCGGCTAGGCCGGAGGGAGCTATTGGCCCTGGGCGCACTGCGTGTGATGGTGGGGCGTTTAACCCGCAGGGACACCCTGTCCGGTCGAGGTTTGTCGCGGTTGACCCAGCGCGAAGCATCCGGGTGATGGCCGGCTGGGGAGAGTACCTGGGTCCGAGACCCAGCCTGCTGCCCAGCACGGCTGCTTGTTTGAAGTCTTCATCTGTGAGGCTGTCTCCTGACAGCTGAAGTGGACCAGAGAGGTACCACAGATCCCAACAGGGAGCCTAGGTCTAACTCCTTGCACTAGGCAGAGAAAACTGAGCTAGCAGAGCTGGGTGTGGGGTTATCTGCCAGTGGGGACTGCCCCCTGGGAGGGGCTGTGTCTTTTACTGATCTTTTTGCTGTTAGAACTGCCTGTTCTACCTAGTAACTCCTGAAGAGGGAAGTATAACCCACTTAGTCCTAAGAATCGCTGTGATTGTCGACGCACGAAAGAGAAATATATATATGTATATATCTTTTTTTTCTTTTTATCTATCTATCTATCTATCTATCTATCTATCTATCTATCTATCTATCTTTTTTTTTCTTTTTATCTATCTATCTATCTATCTATCTATCTATCTATCTATCTATCTATCTATCTATCTATCTATCTATCTATCTATCTATCTATCTATCTATCTATCCGTCTGTCTATCTATCTGTCTATCTATCTATCTATCTATCTATCTATCTATCTATCTATCTATATATTTTTTTCTTTTTTATCTATCTATCTATCTATCTATCTATCTATCTATCTATCTATCTATCTATCTATCTATCTTTATATCCATCTATCTTTTTTTCTTTTTTACACATTACCTAAGCTCACTATCTATCATCGCCCCCCAACACACTACATAGAGCCGATGAGAGTTAGACAGCTCCAAACCTCCTGGCTCCAATAGTTAATCACACAATCCCAGAGGGTGCAGGCTCAATGTACTGAGACAAGTAAGTGGATAAAAAGGCTCCGGACGGCCGCACTCCAATATAAGATTTTAATTGCATCAGGTCCACAAGGTACAGACAGGAATGTACCTGTACAAGCGGCTTTATTTAGTGTGGGGAGTGGATTGAGGCTGCTGTGCAGTGATTGGCTAAAGGCGCCCTGGCCGCCCGATGTTTGGCCAAAGCATGCAGGTCATGTGCATGCTTTGGCCAATCAGCGGGCGGCATTCCACCATCATTAGAATGCATTATGGGGCACGCAAAGTTCCCGCGAATGCCCCATAATCTTCGGAAAAACCCGAACAACCGATGTTTGAGTTGAACGTGAGTTCGACTCGAACCAGGAGCTCATCCCTAACAATAAGGATCAGCTATCCCTACCTGTAATGGGTGGTTCTGAGGCCCTGCTTGCAGCATAGCAGGTCCACCATTGGCTAGTCAGGCTGAAGAGGTGGAGAAGGCCTAGTAAATTTCCTTCTGGGCCTGGAAGAGAAAGTAATGAGCTGGAGAGAGGAACCAGAGTTTGTAGCAGCAAGTGATGTGCTGAAGGAAGTGAAGAACAACATCCCTATCCTCATCCAAGTTCAAATCCCCTAATAAAACAAAACAAAGTACCAGCCTGTTCTGTGTCTCTGGAGCGGTATGGATGTGATTGAGGGCAGTGTGAGCAGGTGAACCACAACACTCAGCCACCCCTAAGGGGGGCATTTGCTACATATGTAATAGCAATCTTGTTTAGTTTTGGATATAATAGGAAAGGGTAAAACCTTGTCCATTTTTTTTTGGTGGTCTGTGCACCATGGGAGAAATTTTCCTTAATTTCCTGTCCCAAAGATTCAACAGAAATCAGAGGAGATCTCCCAAAGTGAGGGCAGTTCTCCTCTTAGGGGGCTGGCTCCTTAATTTACAAAAAAAATGGGGTTTGTTTTCCCTTACAGTCCACACCAGACCCTTACTCAGGCATGCAGCTTGAATATCCAGGAAAGCAAGGGCAGTGAGTGGCCACCCCTCCCCCTCCTGAACCATACCAGGCGTTTTAGCGTCTTTGCCTTTTTGCTAGTTTTAAATAGATCAGAGTGGCTGCTGTATTTGTTTTTTTTTTTTTTTGTCATGCAATATTCACTTCTGTTATCAGTCTAATTGCAACTGAGTGCTTTGGCTGTAGGCCCAGTTTATACAAGCCTCCAAGGCAGGGCGAGGCAACCTCAGCACTCCATCTGTGGTGAAATTACAAATCCCATCAAGCCTCTACCTCTGGAAGTCATGCCTGTAGTTGTCAGTCTTGCAATGCCTCATGCTGAGGTTGCCTTGCCCTGCCTTAGAGGTTGGTATAAGCCACGTCTTTGGGTGGTGTAACACGTATGGGTGGAGCCTAGTGACGTCGTTACCGATCGGGAGTTTGCAGCCGGGGGCATTGTGTGTTTCATGCTGGCAATAGAGTTTGATGACTCATTTTATATTGTTAAAGCATATTGTGTGGTTTTACTTGCTTTTAATCCAAATAAAAAGTACTACACTATTGGGGGCTTCCTTTCTACCTTTATGAGCTACATACAGGAGCTTCTGAGAGGACCTGCCTTGAACATTCATGGTTCATGGATGGTTGGTTCAGCATTTGGATCTGTGTATATAGGTCAATGTCCAAGGTGAAGGAGCATTTCGGTTGCTGGTGGTGGAGCACTTTTTAGTTTATGGTGGAGTATGGATTTCATCATTGATTTATTTGAAGATTAATAGAAGAAATGTTCTTTCATTTACTTTTAGAGAACATTTGGAGGATGTAATATTATTTATTGGGTAGTGGTCTTTCAGTTTATGACGGAGTCAAATTTTTCGGTTTGAATGGTAACTTCACAATTTTAAGGATGTGTTATTGCTGATTGACTCTGGGTATAAATATCTTCATATATATACAGTATCTCACAAAAGTGAGTACACCCCTCACATTTTTGTTAATATTTTATTCTATCTTTTCATGTGACAACACTGAAGAAATAACACTTTGCTACAATGTAAAGTAGTGAGTGTACAGCTTGTATAACAGTGTAAATTTGCTGTCCCCTCAAAATAACTCAACAAGCAGCCATTAATGTCAAAACTGCTGGCAACAAAAGTGAGTACACCCCTAAGTGAAAATGTTCAAATTGGACCCCGTGTCATGTGACTCATTAGTGTTACAAGGTCTCAGGTGTGAATGGGGAGCAGGTGTATTACATTTGGTGTTATCGCTCTCACTCTCTCATACTGGTCACTGGAAGTTCAACATGGCACCTCACAGCAAAGAACTCTCTGAGGATCTGAAAAAAAGATGGCCTAGGCTATAAGAAGATTGCCAAGACCCTGAAACTGAGCTGCAGTACGGTGGCCAAGACCATACAGCGGTTTAACAGGACAGGTTCCACTCAGAACAGGTCTCGCCATGGTTGACCAAAGAAGTTGAGTGCACGTGCTCAGCATCATATCCAGAGGTTGTCTTTGAGAAATAGACGTATGAGTGCTGCCAGCATTGCTGCAGAGGTTGAAGGGATGGGGGGGTCAGCCTGTCAGTGCTCAGACCATATGCCGCACACTGCATCAAATTGGTCTGCATGGCTGTCCTCCCAGAAGGATGCCTCTTCTAAAGATGATGCACAAGAAAGCCTGCAAACGGTTTGCTGAAGACAAGCAGACTAAGGACATGGATTACTGGAACCAGGCCCTGTGGTCTGATAAGACCAAGATAAACTTATTTGGTTCAGATGGTGTCAAGCGTGTGTGGCAGCAACCAGGTGAGGAGTACAAAGACAAGTGTGTCTTGCCTACTGTCAAGCATGGTGGTAGGAGTGTCATGGTCTGGGGCTGCATGAGTGCTGCCGGCATTGGGGAGCTACAGTTCATTTAAGGAACCATGAATGCCAACATGTACTGTGACATACTGAAGCAGAGCATGATCCCCTCCCTGGGCCACAGGGCAGTATTCCAACATGATAACAACCCCAAACACACCTCCAAGATGTCCACTGCCTTGATAAAGAAGCTGAGGGTAAAGGTGATGGACTGGCCATGCATGTCTCCAGACCTAAACCCTATTGAGTATCTGCGGGGCATTCTCTAACGGAAGGTGGAGGAGCGCAAAGTCTCTAACATTCACCAGCTCCGTGATGTTATCATGGAGGAGTGGAAGAGAACTCCAGTGGCTACCTGTGAAGCTCTGGCGAACTCCATGCCCAAGAGGGTTAAGACAGTGCAGGAAAATAAGGGTGACCACACAAAGTATTGACACTTTGGGCCCAATTTGGATTTGTCACTTAGGGGTGTACTCACTTTTGTTGTCAGCGGTTTAGACATTAATGGCTGTGTGTTGAGTTATTTTGAGGGGGCAGCAAATTTACACTGTTATACAAGCTGTACAGTCACTACTTTACATTGTAGCAAAGTGTCATTTCTTCAGTGTTGTCACATGAAAAGATAGAATAAAATATTTACAAGAATGTGAGGGGTGTACTCACTTTTGTGAGATACTGTATATTTACCTTCATCATTTCATTTTTTAATTTTGGGTGGAGTTGAGACACAAATTATTTATTAACACTATTACGAGGTTGTAGTTATTATCTTAGGTTATTCTGTTACCAGTGGATGCATTATACATTATTTATTCCAATATTCTGTTCTGGGTGGAGCATATATGTTTTTACTGATTGCAAGCAAAATTGATCCTTTTCACTTTGTGTATATGGATGGTTGATTTATCGCAATTGCAGAAGTTTATTTCACCCTTTCAGTTTTGGGTGGAGCACATACACTATATTACCAAAAGTATTGGGACACTGCCTTTACACGCGCATGAACTTTAAGGAGGAAGTAAACCCTAATGGGTTTTACTTCCTCTTTATTACCCTGCAATGTAAAAGCATTATGGGCTAGTATGCGTCACATCTTAGCCCATTATGTACCATTAACCTGCATTGGAAGCCCACAATGTTCCCGCTCCAGGCCGCGTCCATCTTCTGCCCCTCTTACTTCCGGGGCCGTGATCTCCGGCTCTGTGATTGGCCAGAGTCGCGTCACGGCACGGCACAATCTCAGTGAAGGAATAACATGGAGGCTGTTTCTTCACTGTGCATGTGCCCGATGACCCCTATGTTTTTCTTTGCTTCTGTTATAAAATTTTGCAAATAAATATTGTTCTTCATGAATTTAGGCCAAGATTTACTCTGCTACATTTCTTTGATGAAAATTGCCCAAATCAGTGCATATTATTTAGTCTGTAGGAAAGTTATAGGGGTTGATTTACTAAAGCTGGAGAGTGCAAAATCTGGTGCAGTTCTACACAGAAACCAATCAGCTTCCAGGTTTCTTTGTCAGAGCTTAATTGAACAAGCTGAAGTGAGATGCTGATTGGATACCATGCACAGCTGCACCAGTTTTTTTCACTCTCCCGCTTTAGTAAATCAACCCCATAGAGCAGAGATAAGCAATTAGCGGACCTCCAGCTGTTGCAAAACTACAAGTCCCATCATGCCTCTGCCTCTGGGTGTCATGCTTGTGGCTGTCAGAATCTTGCAATGCCTCATGGGACTTGCAGTTCTGCAACAGCTGGAGGTCTGCTAATTGTATATCCCTGCCATAGAGTCTACAAACTATGGTATATATATCTGAAATCGAATTTCTTGAGGCCCAAAAATGTCAGGACAGTAGAAATATCCCCCAAATGACCCCATTTTTGGAAAGTAGACAGCCCAAGGTATTTAGTAAGAGGTATGGCGAGTTTTTTGAAGTTGCCATTTTTTGATATAATATTTTGGGAAATTAATAAATTATTATTTTTTTTTTTTACATACTGTTAGTTTTAATTTATTTCGAACATGTAAAAAAACATATAAAATAAAAGAAGTAATCATTCAGTAGTAGACAATCAACTGTCACCAGTAAAGTCGTTATCAAATAACTGGTGTGGCAGTGATCAGGGACACTGACTGGTGACAGTATTAAAAAAAAAAAAATATATATATATATATTTTTTTTTTTCAAAAAAAATTTAAAAAAGATTTTATATATATATATATATATATATATATATATATATATATATAAAATCTTTTTTCAATCAATTTTTTTTTGCTCCGAGAAAGTGATTATATATATATAATTTTTTTTTTAAACACGTTATGTTTTCATATAGCAACGAATGTTGATGCTATATGCAAGCATTTTTACTGAATGATATCTATTCATTCAGTTTGTCTTGTGGTGATTAGCTTTGATTGGCCACAGTTGATTACATGGCACAGATGGGCTCTGTCTGTACCATGTGATCACTGTTACCAATCACAGCTAGCAACACAATTGTACACGATGGATGGCTTGAAAGAAGCTATCGATTGTTTACAACTGTCATGTGACCTGCTGTGAGCAGTCACATGATGGCTACAGCAGGCTGGTAGAGTGATCAGTCATTGGCTGTGTCTGGTGGATGCAGCCGGGGACAGATTGCGCGTCATATGATGTCCACCTGGATGGATGAGAGACCGGCCCAGGTGTCATTCTCCAATAGGCCGGTACCATTGTACCTTAAATGAAAATACAGAAACATTACGGGCTAATTTACCAAAAATTTTACAAACACAAAATAATCAATGTCAATGAAATTTCTCCACTCATTCATATTTATTAGATTAGTGATGATAATAGTGAAACATTGGAATTCAGTTCATATTATTAGTGATAGATTATAATAGTGATACATTAGATTAGTGATGATAATAGTGATGTGTTTGATTATTGATGATAATAGTGATGCATTTGAATAACTTTCCTTATTAATAGTGATAGATTATAATAGTGATACAACAGAGCAGTAATTGTTTATTATAATGATACTTTGTAACAGAATAGATTATACCAATGATACATCAGAATAAGATATCGTGAAGTATGGATTATTGTGATAATAATACACTGTAGCAGAATGGTCTATAATGGTGATACACTATATTACCAAAATTATTGGGACGCTTGCCTTTACACGTACATGATCTTTAATGGCATCCCAGTCTAAGTCCATAGGGTTCAATATTGAGCTGTCGCACCCTTTGCAGCTATAACAGCTTAAACTCTTCTGGGAAGGCTGTCCACAAGGTTTAGGAGTGTCTATGGGAATGTTTGACTATTTTTCCAGAAGCACATTTGTGAGGCCAGGCACCGATGTTGGACGAGAAGGCCTGGCTCGCAGTCTTTGCTCTATGTCATCCCAAAGGTATTCTCTCAGGTTGAGGTCAGGACTCTGTGCAGGCCAGTCAAGTTCCTCCACCCCAAAGTCACTCATCCATGTCTTTATGGACCTTACTTTATACACTAGTTCAAATCATTTGGTGGAGGGGGGATTATGGTGTGGGGTAGTCTTTCAGGGGTTGGGCTTGGCCCCTTAGTTCAAGTGAAGGGCACTCTTAAGAAATCAGCATACCAAGTCATTTTGGACAATTTTATGATCGCAACTTTGTGGGAACAGTTTGGAGATGGCCCCTTCCTGTTCCAACATGACTGCGCACCACTGCACAATGCAAAGTCCATAAAGACATGGATGAGCGAGTTTGGGGTGGAGGAACTTGACTGGCATGCACAGAGTCTTGACCTCAACCTGATAGAACACCTTTGGGATGAATTAGAGTGGAGACTGTGAGTCAGGCCTTCTAATCCAACATCAGTGCCTGACCTCACAAATGTGCTTCTGGAAGAGTGGTCAAACATTCCCATAGACACTCCTAAACCTTGTGGACAGCCTTCCCAGAAGAGTTTAAGCTGTTATAGCTGCAAACGTTGGGCCAACTCAATATTGAACCTTGCAGACTAAGAATGGGATGCCATTAAAATTCATGTGCATGTAAAGACAGGTGTCCCAATACTTTTGGTAATATAGTGTATATTAGAACAGTTATACTTGAAGTGATGCAACCAAGGCAAAGTAATCAGTAGCATAAGGAAGGAAAGTATCAGTAGCAGTGAAGGTGAGATATTAGATAACCTGTTACTTTGTCCTGAATGAAAATAATACACATTAACATTAGAAACAATCTCATCTAGGTCAGTTCTATACATTGAAAGAATTGCATCAAGTGTTATTGGAGATTCTTATCTGTTTTGTTCTGTAAATATAGATAAGGGACTGCTGAGTTTTCAGTAAAGGTGAGCGAGAATTGAAAGGGCCTGCCAATCATATTCATCCCTAAAATACCCGGTCCCATTTCAACACAAAGGATTCATTGAAATGATGCCACAAGAGAAGGAGCACTAATGCTAAACACTGCAGGGGTTGTCTGCCATTGAACCTCCAGCTCTGTGCAAGCTTCTGAGAAAAGCAGTGAGCAAGAAATAATATGAGAGCTCTGTAGAATTTTCTCCATAAAGGCAATACTATTGCCATCTAATATGCCGGTGACCAGGGTTGCAACTAATACTGGTATCGTACCCATGCAAATGCTCAGATACCCAAAACTGAGACCTTTGCGGGTGCGATTTGATAACATACAAAATGAAGGGGCTGAAATTGCACTGCTAAGGATCGCATGCGATTAGAAGAGGAATGCGTTGCAATTCCTGTCCAGATCGCATGTGGTTTCCCTCTGTGAATCCAATAAAGAAAGACAGGGAAGCATCATCTAAGTGCAGCAATGGACTAACAGTTTATTAAAAATGTTATAACAGCTCACATGTTCAAAGTACATATCTGCAATACGTTAAATCCCAATCTGCATGGTCATAGTGTCCGCCGATGATGGAAAAACCACGGCCACTTGCAGTGCGCACAGGGCTGGAGGAGATGTAGGAAGTTCTGAGACCCCTGTAAACAAGCTTGGAGTGCACAAGTGGGTATAGTGCAGAAGTGACGTCAGCTTGGGGGCGGACCACCTATACATCTCCTCCAGCCCTATGAGCACCGCAAGTGGCCATGGTTTTCTACTATAGGCAGACACTAGGACCATGCAGATGGTGTATCTTGTTTCTTTTGTAATGCAGGTCAGTGACCAGATCTGAACCTAGTAACTCTCCCCATTTTGTCTCTTTGCCCCATGTTGGCATTGTGTGTCGTAGCATTTGCATTGGCAGAGCAGAGTAGGACTGGCCATAAGAAGGATTACTTTGACGCAGTTGACCAGCCTAAACATGTATTGCAATACTGTATGTGTGACCTAAACATCCCTGTTTTTCATTGCAAAGTTTGCTAGAGAGGGTACATAGCAGTGTACAGAGGGTTTAACAGAATTTCTAGAATTCTTGTCCAAATTGCATGCGATTCCTAGCAGTGTGATTTGAGGCCATTCATTTGGTATGGGCTCAAATCGCACAGCAAAGGTATCGGTACTCGGTATTGGTGAGTACTTGACCGAAAGTATCGGTACTCCTACTCGGTGGTAAAAAAAACTCTATTGGTGAGCACAGCATCTGCCAGTAGAAGACACTTTACAGATGTATGGATTATATATGATCCTAGGTCCCCCAATCAGATGCCAGTGATGTCGCCAGTCATGGGGTAAATTTGTCACACCCCCTGATTTCCTCAACATATCTTTACACAACCTCCCTTTACATAAAGCGCAGCATGGAGGGGTTCAGTGAAGGAGCAAATGAAAGTGTGGAGATGCCGGATCGGGATACCCAACTCATAAAATGAGATCTTCCCGGCCTCATAATCCAGATTTATTCTGACTTTGGTTGTCAAAAAATCATGAGCTACAGTGGTGGATCTGTTGAAATGGCGGGATGTTAACTGATTACTGTATTTCTCCAGACACCAGGACATGGAATTACCTCCAATCTCTGTATGCCTTGATGTCCGGTCTATACTGGCGTAACACATCCCAACTCTGCAGCGTGATGATCCCCCAACATCCACATCCCAGTAATGTCGCCCTGAGGAGAAACTCTGACTGCTTAACACCTGAGGTTCTGACACTGAACTGAATCTCTCTGGTGATTGAGGGCGATTTAGGTTTCCAGCTACTATGCGGGCCATCTTCCCATCATCTGAGATATATAGATAATTATGAGCCGTGTCTTCATCCAGTGATATTTCTGCAGGTTCTGGTATATTTATCCCTCCATTTACCCCTGTTATTATATCGAATAATCCTGTATGTAATAGGGGTAAGATCTCAGTAACAATTAAATCCTCCCCACCATGAAGGAGATTATCTCGTCTCTCTTTGCTCTCCTCATCTCCATCCTCCGTATCACACAAGTCCTCAGTGTCTGATTCCTGTAAAACACTCAGTGGATCCGTCATGTTACATATCTCCTCCATGTGACGTATCTTCCTGGACAGATCGTCCTTCTTTATCTCCAGATCCTGGATTAAATCTGAGATGGAAAAATAAACATTATCTGCCTTCCTAGTTATCTCAATAAGAACTTTTCTCTCCAGGATGTCCAGTTGTCTCCTGATGTCTCTGAATATGGCGGCAACTCTCTTGGTTACACCGTCTGCATTGTCTTGCACTTTTTTCTTGTATTTCTGCAGATTCTTGATGCTTTTCTCCATCTCCTCTCTCCTTTTTACCAACTTCTGCAAAGCATTGGTCAGGTTCTCCTTCCTCTTCTCAGAGGCCTCCTCCAGTGCCTCCACCTGGTGTTCCTGATGGTCTCCATGCAGCCTGCAGGACCCACAGAGACAGGCCGAGTCCTCGGTGCAGTAATACTCCAGGATCTTCTCATGGACGGAGCATTTCCTGCTCTTCTGGGGAGTGGTGAGGTCAGATAGGACATGTTGGGATGACTTGCTGTGGACTCTCAGATGGTCATCACACAGAGAAGCTTCACACAGCAGACAAGATTTAACAGCGGGTACAGGAGAGTGAATACAGTACGTACAGATCTGTTCTTGTTTTTTCTTCTCCTTGTTCTCTGGCTCGGTAGATCGGAAACTCTCCACTATGTTGCACAGTGTTGTGTTCCTGCCAAGTTCAGGTCGCTCCTGGAACTCATCTCTGCATTCAGGACAGCAATAAACTCCAGACCCCCCCTGTGTATCCAGAAGACCTTCTATACAGTCCCGGCAGAAGTTGTGTCCACATCTCAGTGTCACAGGATTGGTATAAATGTTCAGACAGATGGAACAGTCTAGCTCCTTCCTCGCATCAGAGAACGCCATCGCTGACTGCAGAAGAGAGAAACGAAACTAAGTAGTGAGTCAGAGGAGGATTTACTGATATAGCTCTGTGTGCAGAACAAAAGGGAGTGATGGGAGGGGAGGGATCTGCTAATCACATCATCCAAGATTCTACAGATTTACAGCTTTCCTGCTGATCCATTCATCATGCATAGGGGTATTCTAAATTAGGGATCTCCAAACTATGACCCTCCAGCTGTTGTACTACACGTCCCATGAGGCATTGTAAAACTGACATTCCCAGTTGTGCTTAGAGATTGCAGGGTACAGCTGACCAATTACAGGAAAGCACTAGAAACAAAGATCTGGAAAAGCATGGAATACAGGACTCACAGGAATGCCAGGAGTTTTGTGCAGCAGTGGGGTGCTTGGCTTACAGGCAGGCAAGAATACTTGTAAATGACGCTTCCAGCACCCGCCTGCTGGGATCACCAGAACAGGAATATTGTAAAGGAGTGTGTAGGTGGGGTGCAGCATGGTGCGTTGGCAATAACACATAATACGATGCAAAGAACTTGTATTCTAATAAGTCATGCAAAAATAGTTCATAATAAACCCGGAGGGAAGAGAGCCCAATCGGCGCCTCTCATGGATTTCAACAGCATGTACAGAGCAGGTCCCAGCCAAACTGACCTGTCTCATGCCCAAGGGGGGAGATGTCCAGAGAAGCAATACATATGATTTCCCCTTGTCAGGAACCTTTCCCTGTCACTAGTTCTGTCCCTAACAGATGAGGTACCTGTCCCTACTCTACCTACTTGCAAATGCGCACCAAGCCTGGTAGCCAGGGCCTTAAATAGGTTTTGTCTGACTCAAGATGGCTGCCAGAGTCACATGGGGCAGCAGCATCCAATCGAATAGCTTCCCCAGTGACCCAGGAAACCATAGAGGAACCATGTTCCTCTTGACTTCCTCTCCAACTGCAGTGCCGCTGTGGAAGAGGGCCACCTACAGTGAAGTAAGTAGACGGCACCTGCTGTCTTCACTCCCCCACCCCCCCTTTTAACAGATGTTGTCCTTGGCATCGCAACATGGAATCAACAATACCAACAGGGGTTAAAGCATACGATTAAGGAAGTCTAAGGTAGGACAGTAAACAAGTTCAAACAACAAAGTCAGAATATCTTGCAGGGACCTATCCGCGGTTAGACCGCAAAGGGCACTGGCTCTCTTTATTCTCTGTAGAATCATTTGTCACAGCATCATCTGTAGATAGTGGCTCAGGGGCCTCAGATGGCAAGGGATCAGATGTGTCTTCCACTTTTTCTTAACCTGGGCCCAAGGTCAAATCCTCTGATAAGTTATTATAGACTGTGGGACTCCAATGTCATCAGTCTCTGAGTTAGGAGAGGTTGGAGGCTCGAGTACGAGGGGTGGCAGGGACCAGTTAGGTGGAGCTTCATGCATTATGGGGAAGATCTGCGACATCAAAACACCAACGAGTCATCGGCAGGTTTCTTAGAGCAGTCACCACCCAGCACACAAGGTTTCAGCATGTTTCGATGCAGTCGCTTCTTTAGGGGGTTCAGGCCCCTTCGAGACAAGAACCTAGACAAGGTAGGTGGGAAAGGTACGGCGTGTGTTCCCACTTAGACTCCAGCTTGTTTCCTCTGATATCTTTAGCATTCTCTACCAACACCTGGTCCCATTGTTTGACGTGTTTTTCAAATGTCTCGGAGAAGATGATGATATCAGCGAGGTAAACTAACACAGTCTCAAAATTTAAGTCTCTAAGACATCTGTTCATTAGGCACTCGAAGGATCTGGTGGAATTACTGAGGCCGAAGGGCATGCGATTAAACTCAAACAGTCCTAAGGGCATGATGAAGTAGCTACTGGCCAAATCCAAGGTAGAGAAGAACTTGGCTTTTCCGAGGGCCATTAAGGATTCCATAATCCGAGGAAGTGGGTAGGCATCCCAGTGGGTACATGCATCCTTCTTTCGCACAAGGACAACAGGAGCGGCCCATGGACTTCGACTTTCCTTGATCACTCCACTCTGAAGCATGTTGCAGAGTATTCCCTTGACCTCTTGGCACAGTGCTGGGGGAATGCGACATTACCACTCCTGGATGAGCAGAGCATCCCGTGTGTGTATGGGGTGGTCGATGGCTTTGGTGAACCCATAATCCTCTGCACTGTTGGCAAACATCAGCAGTTGTTTTTACAGAAGCTGGTGAAGCAGTCTCTGTTGGGGTAGGGAAAAGTCTTTAAAGTGGTAGTAAATCCCCCATGGCTTACTTGTAGCTACAGGTAAGCCCATAATAAGGTTTACCTGTAGGTACAGTAAATATCTCTTAAACGTGTATAGTTTAGGAGATATTTACTTAAGCAGCGCCGGTGATGTCATTGGCACATGCACTCTGCGCTCTCAATGGACACTGTGCCGTTCATTGAGGGAGCCGCGGCGTGGCTATGTCTCCTGCAGGCATACGCGGGAGCAGCCACATCGCGCCTCGGCCAATCAGATGGCTGCAGCTCGTGAACCCGGAAGGAAGACCGGGTGAAGAGGGATGTGCCTTCAGCGGTGACAGCTCGCAACTGGAGCACTTCATTTTCAGGTAAGTCTCTTATAATGTGCTAGTATGTGATGTATATTAGCACATTATACCTTTACCTTGCAGGGAGATTTTTTTCACATGTTTACTACAACTGCTTTCCACCTGCGATACAACCAAAATACTGCTACAGCAGGGGCTTACAATGCAAGGAGGGCGTCCATGGACATCCTCCTGTGACCGCACTGCGCTCTGTGACTGCGCTTCGGACTCAGCTGATCAAAGATCAGGGTAAAGCCAATCACGGCGTCCAATGACAGCTGATCACAAGATGTTAACACAAGTTGGTTATCAGCTTTTCTCTCCTCATGCTGACAGCGTGAGTAGAGGAGAAGAGAGCTGATAACTGGCTTGTGTTAAAGAGACATTGGCACTGAATCAGGGCACTGATTATCAGTGTCCTAATATCAGTGCAGTCCCAACAGTGCTGCCAATCAGTGCCCACCAGTGCCGCCAATCAGTGCCTCCTCATCAGTGTTACCTATCATTCATACCTATCAGTGCCGCCTACCAGTACCTATCAGTACCCATTAGTGCAGCCTGTCAGTGCCCATCAGTGCCACCTATTAGTGCCCTTCAGTGCTGCCTAGCAGTGCCCTTCAGTGCTGCCTATCAGTGCAGCCTCATCAGTGTCCACCAGCGCTGCCTCATCAGTGACACCTACCAGTGAAGCTTATCAGTGCCCATCAGTGCAGCCTAATCAGTGAAGGAGAAAATGTACCTGTTTGTAAAGTTTTATAATACTATGAAAAATGTTTTGTTTTTTTTTCAAAATCTTCGGTCTTCTTTCGTTAGTTTAGCAAAAAATAAAAACCCCAGTGGTGATAAAATACCACCAAAAGAAAGCTCTAATTTTGTGAAAAAAAAAAAGATAAAAATGTCATTCGGGTAAAGCGTTGCATGACGGCACAATTGTCATTCAAAGTGTGACAAAGTGTGAAAGCTGAAAATTGGCCTGGGCAGGAAGGAGGTAAAAGTGCCCAGTAGGAAAGTGGTTAAAGAGGATATCTAGCTCAATCTGAAGATGTCCCCCACAGTATTTGATTTTGGCCAAAAAATGTCCTCCTGTCTTCTGGGTTGGATGTTGCTCAGTGTCACTCAACGCAGAAGACTTAGGGCTTGTTCACACTAACAGCTCTCCATCGTGTGATCACTGTGATGGCCTATGACAGCTCATTTCATGTGCATAGTCATGTAGGGTCACAAAGAGATGGCTGCGGAAAAATGTAGACATGTTGCAGTTTTCCACACCGCTCTGCCCCACAATATGAAAGTGCGAACAAGGCACACAGAAAACCTTTGTTATACCTTTGTTACATGAAGAGCTGTGTTATTCTTCTATTGAAAAACTCAGCTCTCTACACTGGTGATAACCAGCCCTTAAAAAAAAAAAAAAGTATATGGGTAAAAAAAATTAAAAAGGTAAATTAAAATCAGGGCTTGGTCCAGGGTCAAGGTTATAGTTAAGGCCTCATGCACAAAGGACGTTTTTTGACTCTTTTACAGCAGCTGTTTTCAGCTGCAGACGTTTTTTTTCTACAGTCAATAAACCCTCCATCATGTTATCCTATGTGTTCATGCACACATAAGCTGTTATCAACTGTTTTTAGCAGTGACATTTTTCAGCTGTAAAAAAAACCCCAAGACCAATGGGTACTGAGAGACGTTTTTCAGCTGTAAAAACGTTCAAACGCACAAAAACGCAGCTAAACGCCGATCCCCAACGCTTTTGGACGTTTTAGATCAATTGAGGAAAAATGTAATGACTAGAGTTGAGCGAACACCTGGAAGTTCGGGTTCTGCTGGTCCGTCCGAACTTCGGGACAAAGTCCGGGTCCGGGTCCGGACGGAACCCGAACGATCGCACGGACAACGAACCCCATTGAAATCAATGGGGACCCGAACTTTTAGGCACAAAAATGGCTGTAGGAAAGTCCTGGAAAGCCCCAGAGGGCTGCAAAAGGAAGTAAAATGGGGGTAAGGGTAGGGCAAGTGCCCTACAAAAAATGGGGACAGGGAAATAACTGTAAATATTTTTAAAAAAATAAAAACATAAAAAAAGCAAAAATGGAGGTGAATGTGGATCATCTTCAAACTGTGTCTGAAAAGTATTAATTAACGGTAGAAGCCATATAACTGTTCTAAAATCATCTTCAAACTAGGGCAAGTGCCCTACAAATAAATGGGG
>BLSH010148392.1:281454-302000 GCA_018402905.1 Glandirana rugosa
AATGTCGAGTGATTGCGGCTACGGTAGATGTCGAGTTTTTGCAGTCGCAAAAATATCCCGGTAACTTATTGTACCTCTCGACGATTTTTGCACCGACATTTTTTACGGGTACACATACTCCGGAATGAAAATATAATGGTCGCAAAAACGTGCAAAAAAGCACAAAAATTTCCCAGTAATGATCACAACTCGCTTGGGCCTGACATTGCAAGCCCAGGCATGGCTTGAAATCCCACAGGCACCGTGCCTGGGCCTGGAAAGTTTTTAGCAAGCCCAAGCCAGGCCCCAAGACGATAAAATGAGGTGCACAACTCTTCGACGTCCCGTCGGTTAGTTGTTCGCAAAGTGACCCCCGGACCGAACCCGAACGATTTTTGAAAGGTCCGGGTCCGTGCCACGGACACCCTAAAGTTCGGTACGGACCCGAACGTTACAGTCCGGGTTCGCTCAACACTAGTAATGACCCTTTAAAAACACGAAAAAACGTGCAAAAACGCTGGTAATATAAAAGTAAGGCCTCATACACATGGGCATTTTTTACAGCCACGTTTTTAGCAGCTCTCCATGTTATTCAATGGCCCTATAAAAACGCTGACGTTTTTGAGCTGTAGATGGCATCGGCGTTAGTGAGCTGTAAATAGAACACCGGACCAGCGCGTTCCGAGGCTGTAGCGCTTTGGCGTTTTTGACGCTAAGCCGGCATAACACTCACTAACACTTACTAAAGCCGTTCCGACGTTAACCACTTGCCGACCGCCCGCCGCAGCGTGACGGCGACAAGGTGGCTCGTTATCGCAAACCGCCGTCACCTGACGGCGGCCGCGATAACTAATATTGTGAGCGCGCGCCGCCGAAGGCGCACTCGCGCGCTCACTGTGTTGGGGGGGGGGGGCAGGGAGCAGGTAGGGCGGACTCGATCTCCACCGGCTACCCGCGATGGCCCCCCCGCAGCGAGAGAACGGAGGTCCGTGTATGTAAACACGGACCTCCGTTCTCATAGAGGGGGAAGGGCGATGATCACAGCCTTCCTCTACATGGAAGCTGTGATCATCCCCTTTCCCCAGTCAGGGCAGCCCACAAACAGTTAGAACACGCCCAGGGAACACAGTTAACCCTTAGAGCGCCCCCTGCAGGTTAACCCCTTCACTGCCAATGGCATTTACACAGTAATCAGTGCATTTCGGATCGCTGTATAAATGCCAATGGTCCCAAAAAAGTGTCAAAAGTGTCCGACATGTCTGCTGCAATATCGCAGTAATGCTAAAAATCGCAGATCGCCGCCATTACTAGTAAAAAATTAAAAAAATTTAAAAACCCCAGAAATTAATTCTCATCATCCATAAACGCGGCAACTTTTGCGCAAACTAATCAATAAACGCCGATTGCGATTTTTTTTACCAAAAATATGAGGAAGAATATAAATCGGCCAAAACCGTTGAAAAAAATGTTTTTTTATATTTTTTTTTTGGATTTGTGTTTTAGCAAAAAGTAAGAAATTTGGGATTTTTTGCAAAATTGTCGCTCTTCTTTTGTTTATAGCAGCGATCAGAAATGACGCAGAGGGGATCAAATACCACCAAAAGAAAGCTCTAATTGTGGGAAAAAAAGGACACAAATTTCGTTTGGGTACAACACCGCACGACCGCGCAATTGTCAGTTAAAGCGACGCAATGCCGAATCGCAAAAAGTGCTCTGGTCCTAAAGTGTGAAATCCTTCCGGGGCTGAAGTGGTTAACCAGCGTTTTTGACGCTGGAGTTTTTCAGGTTAAAAAATAGCAGAGGCTGTTTTTTTAATGAAAAACGCCTATTGACGCCGATGCTCATTAACGCCGATGCAAAACGCTGAAAAAAACCCAGATTTTTCCCTGACTTCGGTCCCGACGTTTTGCTATTGCCCGTGATGACGCTCCTATGATGAGCGAAACGCGTTGACGTCACTTCCGGGTCCATCGCAGTCACACACGTCACTTCCAGCAGCGTGGATTGCTGAGTGGAACGCACGCCATTTGAATCCATTCCCGGGAGCTGTGTCATTGATGTCTGCTTTACAGTTAAACGTCTGTAAGTAGGTTTTATTATTTGCGCAATAAATCGTGGTTTTAGCAGTCTACACTATGGTATATTTTCATTTCTTATGAGTGCCTTGGGATCCGGAATATCATATGTGGTCTCGTCTAGGACCGGGATACTAGCCCCCATCAGCCTATTTGACCCACTGACTGAAAAGCAGTGGGTCCATACCATCTGGTGAGTGCGGGCACTATAGGGGGTCACCAGTCACGTCACCACCTTTTGCACTGGATCATTTATTTTGAGCACTGAAGAGCACTTTATTTGGAGCACCTGATTATCTCACAAATGGACTTTGATATTCACATGTTATGATATTATGATTGGACTATATTTTGGGGTTGGCGCTGGTATATTATTTTTCATTGTGGTAGCAGGTCTAGTACCTGATTACAGCAGCCCCCATTTGCTGTTTTCACTTTTATAGGTTTTACAGCAAGCATTTTTGCATACTCATATTGTTTATGTTTGTATGGAATTATTTTATCACTATTGTGTATTACATAGGTAGGCGCTGATTTATATTTATTGTTTTGCTATTGCGCCCGTGTGTATGAGGCCTAAGGCGTCTTGCACACAGGACGTTAAAAAAGTCCTAAAAACATCAGTAGCTTATCAGTGATTTTTTCAGCTTTTACCAGCTTTATATTACCGCCGTTTTTGCATGTTTTTTCACGTTTTTCAAGGGCCAGTGTTTTTTTTTTTCTCAATTGATCTAAAATGTCCCAAAACGTTGGGGACCGGCGTTTTTGAGCGTTTGAACGTTTTTACAGCTGAAAAACTTCTCTCAGAACCCTCTGGTCTTGGGGTTTTTTTACAGCTCAAAAACGTCACTGCTAAAAACAGTTGATAACAGCCTATGTGTGCATGAACACATAGGATAACATGATGGAGGGTTTATTGACTGTAGAAAAAAACGTCTGCAGCTGAAAACAACTGCTAAAAAACAGTCAAAAAATGTCCTGTGTGCATGAGGCCTAATAACAGCTGAAAAAATTACTGATAAGCTACTGACATTTTTAGGACTTTTTTTTAATGTCCTGTGTGCATGAAGCCTGAGGCCTCATACACACGGGCGTAATAGCAAAACGTTGGGACCGACGTCAGGTAAAAATCGGCGTCAAAAACGCGATTTTGTCTGTGTTTTACATCGGCGTTAATGAGCATCAGCGCTATGTCGCGTTTTGTTAAAAAAAAACATTCCTCTGCTATTTTTGAACCTGAAAACGCTGACGCTAAAACCGCCGCTTAACGTCATGTTATGCCGGCTCAACGTCAAAAACGCTATAACGATACAGCCTCGGAATACGCTGGCCCTGCATCCGATTTACGGCTTAAGAATGCCACCTACAGCTCAAAAACGTTCAGCGTTTGTATGGGGCCATTAACCACTTCCCTACCGCCGTATTCAGAATGACGGCCGGGAAGTGGTTGAGTTATCCTGACTGGGCGTCATATGATGTCCTCGGCCGGCGCGCGCCCTGGTGGGCGCGCATCACAGCGATCGGTGGTGTGGGGGGTCAGTCTGACCTTGCGCATTACTGATCTCGGTAAAGCGCTTCCATCGGAAGCACTTTAGCATGTGATCAGCCACGACCAATCACAGCTGGTCACAGTGTAAACAGGAAAGCTGTTTATCGGCATTTCCTGTGCTCGGGTCTGCAGTGGAGCAGTGGAGAGCCGATCTGCTGCTCTCCTGATGGGGGGTCTGTGGTAATGGTTTATCAGCGCAGCCCCTCCTCGGATCTCCACCCTAGACCACCAGGGAGCCTGCCCAGGGATCACCAGGGATGTGCCCACCCAGGACCACCAGGGAGCCGATCAGGACCACCAAGGAGACCACCCTAGACCACCAGGTAAGGGGCACAGTGCCTAATATGGATGGCACCCTGTCACCTTCAGATGCCACCCTAGACCGCCAGGGAAATGGCCCCTATCAGTGCATCTGCCCTCTAGTGCCCCTATCAGTGCGTACCAGTGCCACCTATCAGTGCCCATCAGTGCCACAGTGCCGCCTATGAGTGCCAATCAGTGCCGCCTATGAGTGCCCATCAGTGCTGCTTATTAGTGTCCATCAGTGCTGCATATCAGTGCCACCTTATCAGTGCTGCCTCATCATTGCCAATCAGTACTGCCTCATCAGTGCCCATCAGTGATGGAGAAAATGTACTTATTTACAAAGTTTTGTGACCGAAAATTTTGAAGAAAAACATTTTTTCTCTGTTTCTGTCTTTTTTTATTTGTAGTGCAAAAAATAAAAAAAGCAGAGATGTTCAAATGCCACCATTTGTGGGAACAAAATGATAAAAAATGTGTTTGGGTACAACGTCTCATGACCGCGCAATTGTCATTCAAATCGCAACAACACTGAAAGCTGAAAATTGGTCTGGTAGGAAAGTGTTCTAAGTGCATGGTATTGAAGCGGTTAAATAACATGGAGAGCTGAAAAAAACGCTAAAAAATGCGGCGGTAAAAAACATCCGTATGTATGAGGCCTAAAGGTCAGTGTGTCTTTAGGCCCTGTTCACACCTCAGCGTTCTGTAGTTTGAAGCTCAACGCTACAAAACACTGCAGGAGAAAAAAGTCAATTACTCTCTATGGAGATGGTGTACATCTCCAAAAGTCACTGGAAGCTCAAAAAATGGTTTGTTCCATAGAAATGCATGGAAACGCTTGATTTGAGCGTTTTAGTGTGTTTTGTTATGCTTTTTTGAGCAATTTTCTGCTCAAATTCAATAATTGAATGAAAATAAATAATAAATAAAAGAATAACAAAAACCATGAATAAATAAATAATACACAATATAATAAATAAAATAAAAAGCCTAAACCCTTAACCCTAATATCAACCCCTAATCCCAACCCTAATCCTACCTAGTATTAACCCTTAATCTTAAACCCTAACCTAACAAAATAAATTAAAAGTAAATAAATAATACAATAAATAAAATAAATAACCCTAAGGCCTCATGTACACTGCTGCAGGCAAACGGACATTTAGGAGCAGTTGGGCGTTTTTTTTCAGCTGCCCCCTGAACGCTCTCTATGTTATCTTATCAGTACTTTTACACAAGGTCTTTAGTCGTTTTTAGGCAGTTGAGTTTAGAAGCTTTTCTTGGAAAGCAAAAAAAAAATGTGTTCAGGAAGGATATTCAGAGGCATTTGAAACGCCAAATGCCTGTAACCGCTTGTGAAGGCGCCTAAACACGGTAACTCGCGTTTTGGAGCGTTTTGTTTACAGACTTTTTTTTTTTTTTTTAAAAAGGCTCCTAGACACAAACGCAGCAAAACGCTGCTAAACGCGGCACACAAATGTGGTTAGACGGACGTTTTTAAATGTCGGTTTCTAGCTGTCATGTTGAGTCGTTCAGGGAGATTGAAAAACGTCCTAAAACTAAACCCTTAATCCTAATATTAACCCCTAATCCTAAACCCTTTCATTAACCATAATCCTAACCCCTAACCTAACAAAATAAATAAAAAGTACATAAATAATAAATAAATGAACCCCTAACAAAAAAAAAAAGTAAAAATAAATAAATAATAAGAGCGGGTGAAAAAGCTGAAAAACATAGCAACACAAGATGAAACAGATTATATTTTTCTCTACTGGACAACTAAAAAACGCCACAGCTAAAAAACACTTTAACCACCTCAATACTGGGCATGTAAACCCCCTTCCTGCCCAGGCCATTTTTCAGCTTTCAGCGCTATCACACGTTGAATGACAATTACTCAGTCATGCAACACGGTACCCATATGAAATTTGCATCCTTTCTCACACAAATAGAGCTTTCTTCTGGTGGTATTTAATCACTTTTTTTATTTTTTGTGCTATAAATAAAAAAATACTGAAAATTTTGTGAAAAAATGCCTTTTTCTTTGTTTCAGTCATAAAATTTTGCAAATTTAGTAATTTTTCTTTAAAAATGTTGGCCAAAATTTATACTGCTACCTATCTTTAGTAAAAGTATCCCAAATCAGTGTATATTATGTGGTCCTTGTGTAAGTTATAGAGTCTACAAGCTATGGTGCCAATCATTGAAAATTGATCACACCTGATATACTGACGACCATACTGTTGTTTATTTTACTCTTTTTTTTTTGTTTAAACTAAGCAGAAGAATGTATTTAATATAGTTGCCTTCTCCCTGTCACTTGTCCCCCACTTTAACTGACTATCTTTTATGGGATCAATATATTCAGAACTAGATTTTTTTTTCTATTAACCCCTTGACATCCACGCTATAGCCAAAAGACGGCTACAGAGCAGACCTGAATTGCCAGGTGGACGTCCCTTTGCGCGCTCCCCGCACGCCCTCACAGCCGCCGCCGGCGCGCTCTCACACCTGCCACATGCAACGTGAGCGTGCCCAGGGTCGGGCGGACTCTATGGGAAGAATAGTTGGACCGTTTCTTTACTGCACATGTGCTGATGACATCGGCACATGCAAATACAGGGAATATCTCCTAAATGGTGCAAGTTTAGGAGATATTCCCGGGACCTACAGATAAGCCTTATTATAGGCTTAACTGTAGTGTAAAGTGGTTGCCATGACTTGACAACCACTTTAACCACTTGCCGACCACCCACCGCAGCGTGACGGCGGCAAAGAGGTTCGTTATCGCAATAACTAGAATTGTGACCGTGCTCGCGCACTCACAGTGTGTCGGGGGTGAGGGAGTGGGTAGGGTGGACTCGGTTTGCGCTGGCTATCCGCAATGGCCCCCCGCAATGAGAGAACGGAGGTCCATGTATGTAAACACGGATCTACGTTCTCATAGAGGGGGAAGGGCTGTGGTCACAGGCTTCCTGTATATCCAGCCCCCATACAGTTAGAACACGCCTAGGGAACATTTAACCCTTAGAGCGCCCCCTCCAGGTTAACCCCTTCACTGCCAATGGCATTTACACAGTAATCAGTGCATTTTTATAGCACTGATCGCTGTATAAATGCCAATGGTCCCAAAAAAATGCCTAAATTGTTCAACATGTCCGCTGCGATATCACAGTACCGCTAAAAATTGCAGATCGCCGCCATTACTAGTAAAAATGTAAAAAAAATAAAAACCCCAGAAATTAATTCTCATCATTCGTAAACGAGGAAACTTTTGCGCAAACCAACCAATAAACACCAATTGGAATTTTTTTTTTTTTTTACCAAAAATATGAGGAATGATATAAATTGTCCAAAACCGATGAAAAAAATGTTTTTTTTATATATTTTTTTTTTATTTGTATTTTAGCAAAAAGTAAGAAAAATAGTTTTTTTTGCAAAATTGTCGCTCTTTTTTTGTTTATAGCGGTGATCAGAAATGATGCAGAGGGGATCAAATACCACCAAAAGAAGGCTCTATTAGTGGGAAAAAAGGACGCAAATTTTGTTTGGGTACAACGCTGCACGACCGCGCAATTGTCAGTTAAAGCGATGCAGTGCCGAATCGCAAAAAGTGCTCTGGTCCTAAAGTGGGAAATACTTCCGGGGCTGAAGTGGTTAAGTGGAGAAGTTTTCACACAAAATGAACTTAAAGTTTTAGAATTAGGACTGAAGTATGCTCCTGAGAAGGACATTAGGAGGTTTGAGGCATACATTGACATAGAGAAATTCATTAGGAAACTCAATATAAAGACATTTTTTGCAGAAAATCCCTCCAAAAATATAGTGAATTCCAATGTCTATGAAAATAGTGGTTTGAGGAATCAATCTTTAACCCTAAGAAATTGTCCAACTATTTTTTGGAGGTTTTTAAAAATAATGGTACAATAAGATATTAAAATTATGAAAACGAAGGTAAAAATAAAGGGAATTTACAAAAAGGAAAAGAGACATTGGAGAAAAGGAAAGACATAGCCAGAAGGGCGGCCGATAAAGGGGGGGGGGATAGTAATATTAAAAAAGGAAGATTATACAAAGCCATTGTATAGGCTTTTAGATGACACTCAAGCGTACAAATTAATTAAAAATAATCCCACCAAGAATTTGAGAGCCTCATCACTAAAAAGGTGGGGAACGCCCAGCATAACGGTATAGTTACAAAAGAAGAAGCCCGCTATTTGGTACATGATGCCCCAAAAATGCCGGTGATATATCAGCTACCAAAAATACACAAAAATAAAGAAAACACCCTTGGCAGACCCATAATTAGCGGTATTAATTACGTGTTCTCCTGGCTGGGGGGAATATATAGAACATTTTCTACAGCTCATTGTACAAACATATCCCTCATATTTAAAAGATAGTAAACATCTATTAAACATTTAAAAAAACACTCTGGTTAATGATAACACTTTGATTGCCACAAATGATGTGGAATCACTTTATACCAGTTTGAACCAAAGGGATGTTATATCTACTGTTAAACATAGCTTAAATACTAAATCCAAATTAAAATCTGCACAAAAATAATTTATTTTAGACATCCTTGACATTGCTATGTCAAACAATTATTTCTGGCATAATGGCTCCTATTATAAACAAATTAAATGGGTGGCGATGGGGGCCAAGTATGCCGCCAGCGTATCCAACATTTTAATGAGCCAGTGGAAAGAATCCACTATATATGGCGCATCCAGACCAGAGATATTGCTGTATAAAAGGTATATAGATGATATTTTGATTTTATGGGATGGACCCAAGGAATCCTTGAAAGTAATTTTGGACGGGTTAAAGTATAATTGCTTTGGCCTCAGCTTCACTGGAAATTCGAACCCACATGAGCTGAGTTTTTTAGATCTTGTGCTCAAAAAAGATGGGAACACGATTGGGACAAAAACACATTTCAAGGAAACCGATAGAAATAGCTTCATTCCCACAGCGAGTTGTCATCACCCCATTTAGTTAAGAGGGATACCCAAAGGACAGTTGTGTAGAATTAGGAGGAATTGTGGTAACCCAGCTGATTATAAACAACAATCTAAAATTTTGATCAATCAATTTAAAGACAAAGGGTATCGTGAGCCCCCACTCAGAAAGATACAAGAACAGATATTGGCGAGAGATAAAAATAACCTTCTAGAACAGTGGTTCTCAACTCCGGTCCTCGGGACCCACTAACAGGCCAGGTTTGCAGGATAACTGAAATACATCACAGGTGAGATCATTTGCTGCTCAGTGATTGCAGTATTCTAGTCTGCATCTCCCCAAAGTAATTCTGAAAATCTGGCCTGTTGTTGGGTCCCGAGGACTGGAGTTGAGAACCACTGTTCTAGAAGATAATAAGAAATCGAATAAGTGAAATTTTTTTGGAATGTCTCAAAGGATAAGTGTTACATTCTTGCACCATCTCCCTGTTATTTAATACAAATCATTTTTTGAAGAGAAAGTTTTTGGAATTGGATCTCCTGAAGAAGCCGAATTTATAGGGCGAAACATGTAGAGCATACACCTGAATGGTTTTGTGATGTAATGTACTATGGCTATGTTTTTAAATCACTTGAATTGTTCTCTGTCTACTATATGTTTATTTTTGTAAAAATAAAAAGTATATTTTTATAATATAAAATTGGATTATTATTTCACTATATGGCACCTTAAAATCCCAAAAACGTTCTCAATAAGAAATCGAAATCCACCTGAACAAACATTGGCCTTACTAATTACAGGCGAGGATACAGAACACTAGAATGCATAATCAAAAAGCACTGGCCTATACTTATGAAGGGTAAAACCCTCTCAGGTATACTTCCTAGTCGCTCTAAGTTTATATATAGGTGGGCAAAAAAACGTAGAAATCACTTATCACCCTATGTGTACAATCCCCCCACAAAATATCCAACTTTCCTAGACCTGAACGGGTTCTATTATTGTAATAGGTGTAAAGTTTGCAAAATTACAAAGAGAGATAGAAGAAAAGTTGATACATTTAAGTCCCATAGCACAGGAGCTATATATAATATCAATAAATGTATTACATGTCTTATGTCACATATATGGTGACCTGCCCCTGCGGGTTACAATATATTGGACGTACAACCAGGAATCTTCATGTTCGTATTAACAAAAACCTAAATAACATAAAACAAGGTTTCCCGAAGCACACCCTCTCAAACCTTTTTAGATTGTATCATGATCAGAATCCACGTCTACCTAAATTTTTTGGTATAGATAAAGTAGAACCTTACTGGAGAAGTGAGAGTATGGTACAGAAAATCTCCAGAAATTAAACCAAATGGATTTACAGACTTGATACTCTGCAGCCTGCTGGAATCAATGCAGCTATAGACTTGAATTGTTATTTATCTAATTACTGATCATTAATACAGATGTGAATCCAAATTTGTGACTAAAATCAGTGATTTACACAATATGGAGTATGTTAAAAAATCATCCAATATCTATGTCTAACTTGTATAGTATTAAATTCTCTCATATATACTGTATTTTTCGCACCATAAGACGCACTGTTTTTCCCCCAAAAAGTGGCGGAAAGTCTCCCTGCGTCTTATGGTGCGAATGCCTGAAACCGCCCCCCCCCTCTGTCACCGCCGGGAGCCCGCATTACAGTGCGGGTTCCCGGACACCATAGAGTGCTGCTCTGCTCTGATCTCACACAGTGAGAAGACAGAGCAGCCCCAGTGGCCGAATGAAGTACTGCGCGGTTGGAGCTGCTCTGTCTTCTATATGAATGGGATCTGGCTGCAGAGTGGAGCTCCACTAGGTGCAGTGTGATGACATCATCACAGCGCGGCGGTGGCGGGAGATAAAAGTCTCCCTCTCAGCTCTGTCAGGCTGCATTTCATGGACACAGGTATGGCTGTATTTCATAGACTCTGCTATGTGCTGCATTTAATGGACACTGGTGTATGCTGTTTTTCATGGACTCTGGTATGTGCTGTTTTTCATGGACACTGGTATATGTGCTGCATTTAATGGACACTGGTGTATGCTGTTTTTCATGGACTCTGGTATGTGCTGTTTTTCATGGACACTGGTATATGTGCTGTATTTAATGGAAACTGGTATATGTGCTGTATTTAATGGACACTGGTATATGTGCTGTATTTAGTGGACACTGGTATATGTGCTGTATTTAATGGACACTGGTATATGTGCTGTATTTAATGGACACTGGTATATGTGCTGTATTTAATGGACACTGGTATATGTGCTGTATTTAATGGAAACTGGTATGTGTGCTGTATTTAATGGACACTGGTATATGTGCTGTATTTAATGGACACTGGTATATGTGCTGTATTTAATGGAAACTGGTATATGTGCTGTATTTAATGGACACTGGTATATGTGCTGTATTTAGTGGACACTGCTATGTGCTGTATTTAATGGACACTGGTATATGCTGTATTTCATTGACTCTGGTATATGGCTGCACTGGTAAATATTTTAGTACACCATTTGGATCAGAATATTTTTTTTCTTGTTTTCTTCCTCTAAAACCTAGGTGCGTCTTATGGTCAGGTACATCTTATGGTGTGAAAAATACAGTAGTTATTTACCTAGTTCCCTTCCTATTCGTTTATTGAAATTTACAATATCTTGTCACTCCACTAGAGGGAGTATACACACTAATATATACCAGAGTATGATAAGTTTTCAAATTTGATTTTAATCTTAATACAACATAGACGATGCTTAATACTCGTGAATTTCTACCCCCCCCCCCCCCCCGATAAGTTTTGACATATAGTTTTGTCATTTGGATATTTACAGATGGTTTGTATGTAATTGGGGTGGTTCTAATTATGAGTGGTTTGTGTATATAAAGGAAGAGACGTACCGGGTCATGTGACCCCTGATGACGTCAGTATGACGGACGAAATGGCGTTGGGCAGCGCAAACACGGTACACCACTTCCGCTCGTTGGTACGCAGCTGGCGTCTCCTGGTTACTTGCTTTTTTATTTGTTATTTTATTCATGCAGTTTTAATAAAAGGAGTTTGCGGTTTTACACTATGGGAGTCTCATGTTTTTTCCACATGTTGGGACTTTGGAGCACCTTCTGATAATAGTGGAGGACCGGCACCTGCTGCTAATATCACCTTCTCTGGGCGCTGCTGATCCCTGTAATAGGGACTCCGGAGGTTTGTAAAGGACCAAGCGCTGGATATTGCTACCATCCTATCTGGGCGCTGATTATCCCCATAATAGGGATCCCAGAGGTCTGGTGAGTAGGGTGTGGAATTAGTGTGTCCCCTTCCTGATGGAGGAACCTTATTACCTTAGTGTGACAGCTGTCACTTTCAGCATATAAGCGCAAACAATCCCTGTGATAGGGATCCTGGATATCTGGTGAGCAGGGTGTGAACATTAGTGTGTCCTCCTTTTCGGTGGAAGTCTTCTTCTCGGTTACCTTTCTCCTTTCTGGATGGCCCACTGATTGCATGGATGTCCACCAAAATGTTTTTTTGATCTGAATTATAAGGACTATATGGCACCACTATGATTTATGGAGTAATTGATGGAAAATTATTATATGGCCTCTGATATTTATAAGTATTGCACTGCCACTATATGTATTTGTACATTGCACATTATATATAATTTAATAGTAGAGCGCAGTTTAATTTGATCTTTCACATTTCACTTGGATTTATTAATCTGATGCAACCAGCAGCTGATACATATATATATATATATTTTTGCGCAGGTCTTCTTAATTTACTTTATAGATCTGTCATGCCCCTGGCAGCCCAGCCCCCACACAGTTAGAACACAGTGAGGGAACGCAGTTAACCCCTTGATCGCCCCCTTAGTGTTAACCCTTTCCCTGCCAATGACATTTATACAGTAATCAGTGGCTATTTTTAGATCTGATCACTGTATAAATGTCATTGGTCCCAAAAAAAGTGTCAAAAATGTCCAATCTGTCTGCCGCAATATCGCAGTCCCGATAAAAATCGCAGATCGTTGCCATTACCAGTAAAAAAAATATAAAATAAAAACACCTTAAATCAATTCCTATAGTTGGTAGACGCTATAACTTTTGCGCAACCCAATCAATATACGCCTATTGCAATTTTTTTTTTACCAAAAATATGTAGAAGAATATATATCGGCCAAACCCGATGAATACATTCGTTTTCTTATATATTTTTTTGGATATGTATTATAGCAAAAATTTCAAAATTGTTGCTCTTTTTTTTGTTTATAGTGCAAAAAATAAATACTGCAGAGGTGATCAAATGCCAACAAAGGAAAACTCTATTTGTGGGGAAAAAATGATAAAATTTTGTTTTACAAACCGTTTCACGACCGTGAAATCGTAATTCAAAATGCAACAGCGCTGAAAGCTGAAAATTCATCTGGGCAGGAGGGGGGTTTAAGTACCCAGTAAGCAAGTGGTTAATATACTGTATTTGAAGAAAATTGTTTGTTTTTTTTACTCTTCTCAGCAACGTGTCTCTCACACTTTCTTATTGCATTCTTTGTCGTTTTGGAATGTTGATGGTGAGCCTTCAGTCTTATATTATTTAAAGGATCCTATTTTCTTGTTAATGTGCCTTCTTGCGTTATTATTTAACCACCCAACTTTGACTTTTCTTATATTTGTTGCCCAATGAAATGCACTAATAAATGTCTATATTTAACATGTCCTTAAAACACATTCTTAGTAGAAATAATTTGATCCCAATTGGTATTATGTAACATGGCTCTTTTGAAATTAAGTGGTACTTATCCTTCCCTTGTGTGCCTTTCCCATATGTTACAACAAATTTAATTACTCTATGATTGCTAATGCCTAAAATATACATTAGTTTCTCATATGTAATCAGCTTTGTTTGTCTGTAATCAGTAGGTCCAGCAGAGCATTATCTCTAGCTGGGTTATTTGTCCTCCAATACATTTAAGAAATGTTGAGCCTTAAGTTAGCTATAGATGGTTTGAATCTTGGCAGGTTTGGCAGGGACTGGCCGAGATTCAAACCATCTATTGGCAGGCTGATTGTATCCAAGTTGATCCATCCACTTGGGTACAACCAGCACGTTGGGTTTCTAGCATCCATTTATTGCCAGCAGCTATGGCCGCTAGCATGAATCATTGTGCTCTCCCATCAGAGACGGCTCCACATCACATAATCTATTGCCTGCCTAAGATGAGTGTGCAGTTTCATCTGTCCAATCAATATCAAGATAATTAAAGTCCCCATTGATTATAACATTACCTTGGCTCCCAGCCATTTCTAACTGTTAGTGGGGATGAGTCCTCCTCTTTGTTAAGGTTAGGGAGCCTATAGCATATACCCACAATTAATTTATCGTTTGTTTTGTCCCTTTGAAGCTCCAGCCACAGAAACTCCACCTCCTCACTAGCCCCATTAGAAATGTTTTTCCCTCATATCCTCCATCAAATCTCTCTTGATATACAGTATATAGATCTTTACTTATCACCGTAGGGATCACCAGCAGGAGGAAGGTGGTCCTGATTCCTCTATATAGATCTTTATATCACTAGAGGGATCACCAGCAGGAGGAAGGAGGTCCTGATTCCTCTATATAGATCTTTATTCACTAGAGGGATCACCAGCAGGAGGAAGGAGGTCCTGATTCCTCTATATAGATCTTTACATCACTAGAGGGATCACCAGCAGGAAGAAGGAGGTCCTGATTCTTCTATATAGATCTTTACATCACTAGAGGGATCACCAGCAGGAAGAAGGAGGTCCTGATTCTTCTATATAGGACTTTATATCACAAGAAGGATCACCAGCAGGAAGAAGGAGGTCCTGATTCTTCTATATAGATCTTTATATCACTAGAGGGGGTCACCAGCAGGAGGAAGGAGGTCCAGATTCCTCTATATACAGTAGATCTTTATCTCACTAGAGGGATCCCCATCAGGAGGAAGGAGGTCCTGACTCCTCTATATAGATCTTTATATCACTAGATGGCTCACCAGAAGGAAGAAGGAGGTCCCGATTCTTCTCTAGAAGTTCTCTAGAAATTTATATTACTGTATGGATATCCAGCAGATGGAAGGAGGTCCTGATTCCTCTATATACTGTAGATCTTTAGTTATCACTAGAGAGTTCACTAGCAACAGGATGGAGGTTCTGATTCCTCTATATAGATCTTTATATCACTAGAGGGGTCACCAGCAGGAGGAAGGAGGTCCTGATTCCTCTATATAGATCTTTATACCACTAGAGGGTGAGAGATACAGGCAGAAACTTATCCATCATTCCATACCATCCGGGAGACGTGTGATTGGCTCCAAAGTTATTCTGCAGTAGGATAATGACCCCAAACATACAGACAACATCATTAAGAACCATCTTCAGTGAAAAAGTAAAGAAGAACAAGGAATCTTGGAAGTGAAAGTGATGGCTTGACCACCACAGAGCCCTGATCTCACCATCATGGATTCTGTCTGGGATTGCATGAAGAGACAGAAGGATTTGAGGCAGTCTACATACACAGATCTGTGTATAGTTCTTCAAGATGTTTGGAACAACCTACCTGCCAAGTTCATTCAAAAACTGCCTGCAAGTGTACCTAGAAGAACTGACGCTGGTTAGAAACCAATGGGTGGTTACACCAAACATTGATTTGACTCATATTTTTCTTCTGTTTGCTCACTTTGCATTTTGTAAATTGATAAAAATAAACAATTAAAATACAGTGTCTCACAAAAGTGAGTATATGTGACAACACTGAAGAAAATGACACTTTGCTACAATGTAAAGTAGTGAGTGATTGTACAGTTTGTATAACAGTGTAGATTTGCTGTCCCCACAAACTTGAGGTGATTGTAGCCGTATTAGTGCAATTGTGCCAGAGAAAATTGAGGACTGTCCGTGATACTTTTTTTATTTGCACTAACATACAATTTTTCAGGACAAGCTTTGGGGGTGTGTCCCCTTCTTCAAGGTCCAAGCAGTACTGATTCACAAAAGTTTTAGCAGAATGTTAAAAAAAATCTCAGAGGGAAAGGAAAAAAAGGAAAAACAAACACAAACCAATGTACAGTACATGGTTATGGTAATATGGTAATAAAGCTAGCAGCAGGGTCACTGAGATGAGACAGAGGGAGAGCTATAGACTGGGGGGGGGGGGTGACAGTCACAGAGGGGGTCATAAAACTGTAGTGTAATGTGTAAGGAAATCTATCCAAATTTAAGCCATTCTTTTTTGTGTCAAAAAGAAGTATCATTCTTAGTTCAAACGTTTTTCCTTTCCTGGATAGTTCTGAAATTCCCTTTAAGAACTAAGACATTGAGGTTTTCAATAGTGTGGTCCAGTTGTGAGAAGTGATGTCCCACAGGTGGGCAGAAACTGTCTTCTTTATGTTCCTTGATGGAATGTCTGTGTAAATTCATTCTTGTTTGCAACTCCTGTGCTGTTTCCCCAACACAAGATCCTTTCCTGCACCTTTTGCATTGAATGAGGTACACACATTACTAGAGGTACAGCTGTATGATCCCATGATATTGAAGGTTCCATTTGTGTGTGTGACACTTCTAGATTGATAGATCTGGTTGCACAGTTTGCAGAGTTTTTTTATTGCAGGGTTTGCTTCCATTATTCGTGACTTCATAATCAGAGTGACGTTTCCTGCTGATTAGTTTATGTCTGAGGTTGGGTGGTTGTCTGAAAGCCAATATTGGGGGTTGCTGGAATATTTCTTTCAGAGTTTCATCCTCTGTTATAATGGAATTGGAGCCTTCTACATGCTGCCCAAGATTCACAAGCCAGGAAATCCAGGCATACCCATTATAACAGGTATGAATACACTTACTGAACATATCTCAGGCCTTGTAGAAAATATGTTAAAACCGTTAGTCATGAACACGGCAAGTTTCCTACAAGACACCACTGATTTTCTGAACAGGCTCAACAATTTACAACAATTACCACCAAATACATTCTAGTCATTATGGATGTAGAATCTCTGTACAGTAACATCCCTCACAAGGATGGGTTGTTGGTCGCATGTCACAGATTCGTATCATCCTCACCAAATGACAAATACACTGTAAACACAGGTTGCCACTGGGGTCCTCTTCCACTCCGCCATGACGGCATCACAGAGCTGGTGGATGTTAGAGACCTTGAGCTCCTCCACCTTCTGTTTGAGGATGCCCCACAGATTCTCAATAGGGTTTGGGCCTGGAGACATGCTTGGCCAGTCCATCACCTTTACCCTCAGCTTCTTTAGCAAGGCAGTGGTCACCTTGGTGGTGTGTTTTGGGTTCTTATTATGGAATACTCCCCTGCGGCCCAGTCTCTGAAGGGAGGGGATCATGCTCTGCTTCAGTATGTCCCAGTACATGTTGGCATTCATGGTTCCCTTCATGAACTGTAGCTCCCCAGTGCCGGCAGCACTCATGCAGCCCCAGACCATGACACTCCCACAACCATGCTTGACTGTAGGCAAGAAACACTTGTCTTTGTACTCCTCACCTGGTTGCCGTGACACACGCTTGACACCATCTGAACCAAATAAGTTTATCCTGGTCTCATCAGACCACAGGACATATGTCCAATAATCCATGTCCTTAGTCTGCTTGTCTTCAGCAAACTGTTTGCAGGCTTGCTTGTGCACCCTTTTGGGTCGACAGCTATGCCGACCAATTTGATGTAGTGTGCAGCGTATGGTCTGAGCACTGACAGGCTGACCCCGCAACCCTTCAACCTCTGCAGCAAAGCTGGCAGCACTCATAGGTCTATTTCCCAAAGACAACCTCTGGGTATGAAACTGAGCATGTGCATTCAACTTCTTTGGTCAACCATGGCGAGGCCTGTTCTGAGTGGAACCTGCCCTGTTAAACCACTGTATGGTCCTGTCCACCGTGCTGCAGCTCAGTTTCAGGGTTTTGGCCATCTTTATGTAGAGCAACAATTCTTTTTTCAGATCCTCAGAGAGTTCTTTTCCATCAGATGCCACGTTGAACTTCCAGTGACCAGTATGAGAGAGTGAGAGCGATAACACTAAATTCAACACCCCCGCTCTCCATTCATACCTGAGACCTTGTAACACTAACGAGTCACATGACTTTTGGGAGGGAAAATGGCTAATTGGGCCCAATTTGGACATTTTCACTTAGGGGTGTACTGACTTTTGTTGCCAGTGGTTTAGACATGAATGGCTGTGTGTTGAGTTATTTTGAGGGGACAGCAAATTTACACTGCTATACAAGCTGTACACTCACTACTTTACATTGTAGCAAAGTGTCATTCCTTCAGTGTTGTCACATGAAAAGATAGAATAAAATATTCACAAAAATGTGAGGGGTGTACTCACTTTTGTGAGATACTGTATATTTAATGTATTTTATTTTTTGTGCAGTTTGTAATCATGTATTTGTCATTCCAGATGTTTAGAGTGTTTATTCACATTTAGTATAACTATACCGTGAGGACCTGTGCAAAATTATCAACCAAATATCTGGGTTCTTTTGTCCTGAAGGAGCGGGGTTCACCAGACAAATACATTGGAAGGAATACCGCTTTACTATTATGATTTGTTCTGTATCAATCCAGGACACGTTATGTCCTGGGTGGGCATTCGTCAGCAGATTAAGGACGAAATGCATACGGGGAGGAGCCACACACGACGGCCTTCTTTCAGGATTGTTTACGCATACACAAAGCGCTCGCTTATGTTACAAGTGGCAGTTTTGTAAGTGATTTTAACATTTTTGAATAAATGATTTTTTAGCAGAGAGCACTATATTCTTTATGCTTTTATATTGCTACCTAAACTCCTACAGAGGAACTGGTGTCTCAGATCTGTGTAGACCATTGGGAGATCATCAGATCTAGTTTGACCCTCTTGTCGGTTCAGGAGGTCTTGATTGTCAGGTAAGCGGCCATCTATATGTACGGTGGAGGTGCTGCACAACATATGACACCTGCATGTTCCATCTAGTGGCACCACTTTGCACCATCCGGGATCTTTAGTTCATTAAATTTTTATGGATACCTTTTTAGACTTTTCTATACATCCCTTATGATTGATATGTTTCTTCCAGTATTTTATAGTATATGAATTGTATTTGCATTGCACTAGTTTAGTATGTTTGTTCTGTATCATGCCTTTTTTTCATCATGCATTGTATCACTGGTATAGATATAGATGTTTTTTGATACACCCATACAAGTTTGTGTTTACACACTGTTATTGACGCTATATTTGTTCTATTCTTTAATTACTGAGCTGCAAAATAATCCTCAGTTTTTCAAGTTTTAGTATAATTAAAATTATTCTTATTTTTTATTTATGTAGTGATGTCCCTGACCTCTAGAGGCCTAGTGGTGACCTCCAGAGTCAGGGAGAGCTGACGTCCTTCCTCAAAGTGTGGGTTATTAGGCATGGTGGGTGTAATGCAAGTTGGAAACAGAGGCGCCAGTCACTTTTTGGATGCATAAAAAATAAGTTTATTGTCTCTTAACAGAACAGGTGGAGAGAGGGTTAGGGCTAGGACACCCTTAGGCAGATGCAAAAGCAATTGGCAGTCTCCAAGACAAAAATAATAGGCAGACAACTATACAGGCAGAGGACCTTCAAGCTGGTTTCAGCAACTGTATTTGTAGAACTGCTGTCTCTTATGGCAACTGAACTTTCAACAGTCAATACAGATCTGTACATGTAACTCACAGTAACCCGTTATAGATCTTCTCTCACATCTCACAGCATCCTACAGTAGATCTTCACTCACTGAGCTCCCGGTCTCTGACTAGACTTCAAGATCCCAGTGGCCACTCGATCCCTTGACCTCTTCCACAGCTAACCCCCTGTATATTCCGCAGGTGCCACCCCTGCTAACCCGCTGGGTCCCTGGCGTACCACTCTGCTGAAGCTTTCCCACTTCTTCACCGTCCCCGGCTGGTGAAAAGGCTGCTCTGGTACTTCTTCAGACTTCCATAAATTGGCCTCTGATAACAGGAGTGGTTGTCCCTTAGTGGCGACTGCTTCCCCTTTACCTCTGGCCTTGACTCTCACTTGCCACTGGCAACTGGAGTGGTCATCTCTGACTGCAACTGCTTCTCCTTTGCTCCTGGCAACAAATTGGTTCCCCAGTCCGGGCTGAACCTCTGCAACTTGGTTGGGCTCCAGGTCTGAATCCCCAACCCCGCGGTGCTTCTCTCAATCCTGGATAGGCCTCAGGCAGCCTAGCAGCCAGGTGCTCCTGACATAGGCCTCAGGCTTCTGGCCTAGCAGCCAGGAGCAGTACAACACATGTCCACCCAGACAGCCATCCAGGTGGCACAGAACCCCGATCACCTGACTCCTCCAGAATAAATAGGCTCTCCCAGCAGGCCAAGGGGCAAAATAAATCCCTGCCAATTGGCTGAGACAACCTATCCACCCCTAGTCTGGATTCACTATGCCCTTGACAATCTAATGCCACAGGCAACAATGCCACCCAGTGACAGAAGAGAGAAGTGCATCAAACCCAGATTTAGGGAACAGTCAATGGATCTCCCTAACAATCAGCCAGGCTGGTTACCACCCATCACCACCACCCCACACCCTCTGGCAGTAGTCGCAATCTACACAATTTAATCTCCATC
>BLSH010148392.1:309621-321133 GCA_018402905.1 Glandirana rugosa
ACCCGTCCTTCCCCCACTTTCACCCTTTTGTCCACATATCCGCGACGTTGGAAGGGTGTGTTTGTGAGGCGAGTCACGAGTCTGGAACTCCGACGACTGTGGACGTTACATGGTCTCATTCCTTTCCTGCAATCAGGATTCAGTACCGACTATTTTTCTGTTTTATTCATTGCGAATTTATCATATATGTTTCTTAGTGTACTAATTGGTTGTGTCCACTTAATTTTTACATTTTCCCTTTTGGGCTGTACTACTGTTACCTTGTGTAGCTTTTATCTGTATACTTTTTGGTCCGTATATTTCTCGTTGAGTGTTATACTTCCCACAGATGGGATGTAGATGTTTTTCTAAAATTATTTTTATTAATTTAGTGTCCAGGCAGTATTATCTTTATGAAGCCCCCACCAATGTAACTGCATGTTATTGTGAGTTGCTCTTTATATGCCTGGTTTTTCATATGTCTATTTTCGATGTGTTCCATTGTCATCATGTCGGGTTTTCCCTTTTACATTTTTAATTCACCTGTGTTGGTTAATCATGTGATTCTTTGTATATACTATTTAAGCGTTACTTATTTTGTCTTTTTATCAGCCATGACTTAGGACTAACGTCCTTTCCTTACTCTGGTACATTGCAGGTGTCAGCAGCCTCAAGGTCTGAGCACTGAGCGGAGTGTTTGTGTGGGAAGGTTGCAGCGCCTATACACCTGTTTTCCCACTTTCACCCCCTTCCTGCCCAGGCCAATTTTCAGCTTTTAGCACTGTCACACTTTGAATGACAATTGCGCGGTCATGCAACACTGTACCCATATGACATTTTTATATTTTTTTTCACACAAATGGAGCTTTCTTTTGGTGGTATTTAATCACCATGGGGTTTTTTATTTGTTGCCAAACAATCGAAAAAAGACTGAAAATTTTGAAAAAAACCCCCCAAAAAACCTTTTCATAGTTTGTTATAAAATTTTGCAAACAGGTCATTTTTCTCCTTCGCTGATGAGGCTACACTGGTGGGCTCTGATAGGCTGTACTGATGGGCACTAATGAGGTGGCACTGGTGGGCACTGATGAGGCTGCGCTGATAGATAGCACTGATAGGCTGCACTGATGGGCACTGATAGGTGGCACTGATGGGAATTGATGGGCACTGATAGGCTGCACTGATGGGCACTAATGAGGTGGCACTGGTGGGCACTGATGAGGCTGTACTGATAGATAGCACTGATAGGCTGCACTGATGAGCACTGATAGGCAGCACTGATGGACATAGATAGGCTGCACTGATGGGCATTGATGGGAACTGATAAGGCTGAACTGATGGTCACTAATGAGTTGGCACTGGTGGGCACTGATGAGGCTGCACTGATAGCTAGAACTGATGGGCATAGATAATCTGCATGGACGGGCACTGATTGGAATTGATGGACACTGATAAGACTACACTGATGGGCACTGATGAGGCGGCACTGATGAGGCTGCACTGATAGGCAACACTGATAGGTAGCACTGATGGGCAATGATAGGTGGCACTGTTAGGCAGCACTGATGGACACTGATAGGCGACACTAATGGGCACTGCTACGTGGCACTGATGGGCAACACTGACGAGGAGGCACTGATTGGCAGCACTTGTGGGCACTTATTGGCAGCACTGGGGGGCACAGATTGGCAGCACTGGGGAGCACAGATCGGCAGTACTAGTGGGCACAGATCGGCAGTACTAGTGGGCACAGATCGGCAGCACTGGAGAACACACATTGGCAGCACTGGTGGGCACTGTTGGGACTGCACTGATTATCAGTGTACATGTCCCTTTTAGAGAAGCTGGTTATCAGCTCTCTTCTCCCGTCCTCATGCTGGCAGCATAAGGAAAGCAGTGCTAATAACCGGCCTCTATTTATATCTGTGATCAGCTGTGATTGGACACAGATGATCACGTCCTAAAGAACCGCTGATTGGCTCTTTACCTCAATCTGTGATCATAGAGTGCACTGCCGTGGACGTGATCACGGGAGGCCGCCACATAATGGTCCCCCAGAACTAGCCGTCCATGTTGTAGCTGTCATTCGGTTATAGCTTGGTCGGCAAGTGGTTAAGCATTGCCAGGAGGATCCAAGAGTGTATTGCGGAGCACTGTGGAAGTGGCTGGGTAGTGCAGAGTGGAACCTGGAAGCAACTGGGGTGTTTCAGAATTAACACCAGGAAGTGGCTGTCACTGGGGGATATACTGAGTGCACACCATGGTCAGATGTTCAAATAGTGGGTCCAGTTCTGGGGGAGCGGTTAACGTCAAACGTAAGGGGTGTGGTTACTCTTTTCAGTTAAGAAGCAGTAATATGCAAAGCAACACAAAAATCACAAGAAATAAGAAATAAAAAAACCCACAAAAATATCACACTGTGCAAAGCAAAAATCAAATGGCAGTAACATTTAAATGAAATAAAATTAAAGAGCAAACAAATGTGAGAATAATAAACGTAAATACATAAAATAAATAAATGCTGATGTTGATATGCTTGACTTACTCAATATTTGGAAATGCAAATTATTTGAAAGGGGTACTTAGTCGCCTGTTTCTGGTGGGAATGTCAGTTGCAGCCCTGTTCCTTCAAAGCAGTGAACGTCCTGGTTTTCAGGTAAGGTAGATTATTCTCTGAAGCATACATTTAATTGAGGTAGAGTAAAATGATCCAGTTTATGATCCTGTGACAAGTAAAACAACCACAGTGTGATCAGAGACCAAGCTGCATCATTATCAATGTAGGTTTGCAGGAAGATGCTTCCAGCATAGAGAGAACGTGTGATTTCAGTACTTTGTCATTGCAATGTTAGTTAGAATCATTTTGTAGCATAAATGCACACTTTTTATGTTTATTCTGTATACTGAATGATTGTTCTGTCAGTTACACCCCTGAATGTCCTTGATTTTATTGTAGCTACCATGTATTAAAGTGTCCTAATTTCTACCCCCTCTCCCCCTTCACACTGTGGAGTTTATTAACCATATGTGCAACAGATAGACTGTATTCTTATTTATTATGTAAGATCTGGGTATCACAATTTGTTTTAATTAAACACTGGGCGCTGATTGCTAAAACAGTTTATTCTATGCCTGATATGACTTCTTATGCCATGTAATGTGAAACTGTCATACCTGGTGTAAACAAACACGTTCAGTCTTAGGACAATTCCCAGACACATATTCCTGTTTTGTGGACTGTATTCACACCCCTAAGATCCCAAGAGATGCCCGTATTTTACACTATGGTTTTGGTAGATAACAATTCTGGCCCATCTCCTGACACACCTTGGTGGGAAGACCCCTTGGCTGAAATGTTTATTGGAGAATGTGTAATAAGCTAAACTCGTTACCAATAGGCTTGTTTAGTTGAATGTTAGAGCATTGCATAATTTTATATTATGTTCCTGTTTGTATATTTGTTGAATCCTGTTTAATTTTTGGGGACCAAAGTCTCTTGATGGGGGGTGTAGCCCCTGGTTGACATAGCTACTATGTCTAGCAGCAGGGATGGGGCTACTATCCCTGCGGCTGACCTGCATGTCTTCTCCTCCTTTCAAGCTGTTAAGGGCTATAGGCAGGCATAGAGAAAGACAGAACTGTATTCAGCCCCAGAGAAAGCTGAATGAAAGCCCTGTTCACCCCTAGAGATTACAGAGAGGAAGAAGAAAGTGAGCTGCTGTGGATTGCTGTGGATTGTTGGAAGGACAGAGTGAAACTTTGTCACCCATGTACAGGCGGTCCCCTAGTTACAAACATCCGACTTACATATGACTCCTACTTACAAACGGAGGTAGACAACAGGAAGTGAGAGGAAATCTCCCCCTAGGAAGGGAAATTCACTCCTGTAAGAGTTATTATAGGGAAAAAGGTGTCTCCACTGATGCTTTATCACCAAGGTTTGTTTCCACAACAACCCAAAATTTTCAAAATCCAATTATCATTGGAACAGGAAGTGAGGTGAAATCTTCTGAACAGAAACATAGACAGCAAAACAAACATTACAGGGGTGTTAACCCTTCCCTATGCTATCCAAAAAGCTTAAAAATATTTTTTTGGACACTTAAAAAATGTACCTGTTCCAACTTATAAACAAATTCAACTTAAGAACAAACCTACAGACCCTATCTGGTTTGTAACCCGGGGACTGACTGTATTGTCAAATACCTCTTTGTAACACATACATTGTCCTGTTTACTCATTTGTATTGTCAAGATCACCATATATTGACAGGTTTGCCCCTTTTTAGCTCACATTTTGTCAGAATAGCTGCTTTGTAGCCAAATTATTCTTAAAATGCTTCTTAGTAGCCCATGCATTGTCTGGGTTGCCCATTTGTAGTCTATGTATAGTCAGGATTGCTTCTTTTGTTGTTTATGAAATTGTCAGGGTTGCCTGTTTGTAGTCCACGTTTTGTCAGGATTGCCCAATTGTAGTTTAGATCAGTGTTTCCCAACCCAGTCCTCCAGGCACACCAACAGGTCATGTCTTCAGGATTTCCATTATTTTGCACAGGTGATTTGATCAGTTTCACTGCCTTAGTAATTACCACAGCTGTTTCATCTGAGGGAAATCCTGAAAACATGACCTGTTGGTGTGCCTTGAGGACTGGGTTGGGAAACACTGGTTTAGATATTGTAAGGTCAACACCATTTGCTTATTGGGCCATATTTTTGCAATTTAATCATTTGCAGGCTTGTCGACCCCTCAAAGCTTGAATATTTTGGCCGCACCCTCTATTGGTAACTGCACACAACACAAACCCTAACCAATAGTTTTAACCCCCTTCCAGCTTTCCAAATAAAATTCTATCTACTCCCATTATGTGACCCCTTATATTTAGGAGATGTGAAAGGTCTGGGGTAACTATCTGTGTTTCCACAACAGAAAATTATCTGAGAACTGTAGTCTTATTATTTTCCCCTAATTAAATATTATCTGAATAATAAAGGAACTTGAAAGCAAGTTCCATTTCCCATCTTTGTGACGCTCTGATTATTTTTATGGACTTCAGTGGTCATTCTTCAAGAAAAAGTTGGAGACTATGGATGGAAGGGTACAATCCTCAGGTAACATGGCCCATTTGTTAAGGAAGGGCTTTAGATTATTTTGTTGGGGAAAAAAAAATATGGACAATCATTACTTTTTTAATGGAAGTAGCCATAAATTGAAGACCTGTAGCAGAATAATTTAATAACTAGCATAAATGCTTACAACAAGTACAAGAATTACCATTAAACCAATGTCTTGATCTTGAGACAACCATGACTTGTTTATGGCATATAATCTGAATAAGGGACTCTTCAGAGTAACCAAGAAATTCCACATCACTTTGAGTTTGGTAGATTTGGCAAATATTTTTCACTTGTTTGTCTGCTTTCCTAGACAAATAACCTAATGACCAATTAAATAATCACTCATTGTTGAGTTACTAACCTACTGGGAAACTGAGAGCTTTATTAAAAAATACAATTTTGTTTCAGCTCCTGACTTGTCCTAATTATCCGTTTATAAAATCCATTCGCAGAGTTGATAATCAGAGGTATATTCCCAGCAGACATGAAGGTGATGGTGGCATCTGTCTTTCTTATCCTGGGAGCAGTCCTGCTCCAAGCAGTTACAAAAGGTAAGTGGATCTATTCCATGACTACTATTCCTTCTCTAAGCCTCTTCTTTTATTCCTCTCTCCTTTTATTTATAAGTGTGTATCTAATTCTTAGAATTGTATCATAAATGATGATTTAGGACATCAGCAAACTTAGCATGTTTATCTAAAACAGCCAAAGTCTTTAAAGTGATATTTAAAAAAATAAAAAAAGACAAGCAACAAAACTGCAATTATCACAGTACTGCGTTCATTAGAAATCATTAAAAGTAACAGGCAGTATAAATACATTAAACTGACTTGGCATTAGCCTCTTGAACTCTCCTGTAGCCCATTCCACTGGGAGCACTAGGAGACAATCAGGAGTAATGGATTCACATAAGAGGGCATGGAACCTGCAGACAGGTGAAGAGAACAGAGGGAATTACCTTGCTATTGCTCCTTCCCTTTCCATTCACAAGTGAGAGCTGGGAAGGTGACCAGGCTGCATTGTATAATTGCAAAAAATAAAATCAGTGATCAACGCAGCTCTGGAAATGCTCTTTTCTCCCTAACCATCCAACTGCTGTCGGGTGTCCACCTGAGAGCATGTCCCTGTGTACAGTAAAGAGGAATAATAGCAATGATGTCACAAATGGGAAAACTGTTTAATCTGATGAGACAAGCTCACAGTATAACTTCCCACTTGCCATCCACCATTCCCAACGCGTTTCGCCCAAGGAAAGGACGGTACATATAAGCATATAGCAGTGTACATCAGGTGATGGTGTACACACCAAAGCAATAGAGTACTCAACAGTGCATTTTTTTTAAGTTTAATGTGTATATCTGGGGTGTCAAAACTTGAGAAAACAAATAGAAAAATGTTACCATTAAGGTAACATGATAATGAAGGGAATTAGTAACCCAGTCCACTCCCTCACCACATTAATTGGTGTGGCTCTAAGTACCTAAAGCATACTCAAATAAAAAAACAAGGAATAGACCCTTAGGAAGAAAGAGGCACTACTGAAGATCCAGGTAGTGGGACTTAAAGTGATACTAAAGCTAAAAACATTTTTTAACTTAATGCAACCCTTGCATCAAAACGGATCTCCAGTCACCATAATCATTTTTTTCTAAAAACATCCTCATGATTGGCACAGATTGTACATTACTATTTGAATACCAACTGTAATTATGTGTGTTTCTGTAAAAAATTACCTGATCTCGGAAGCAGGCAGGGACCATCACGGTTCTGGGCATCTGAAGCCCACTCGTGTCTACCTACCCAGCATGCACCGCCCCACCACGCCCCTGCACAGTAACAACACTGTGCGGTGCAGTTTGTTGTTTGCGGGTTGCCATAGTAATGGCAGCGGAAGTCGCCCCCCCCCATTGTTATGGCAACCTGTCAATCAAAAGAGAATCAGAAGGAAGTGTGGGGCAGGGCTAAGTCCCGTTGTGTAAGTCTATAGAGCGTGCAAACGGCTTATTATGGGGACACAGGAAGAAGGAAAGGAGCCAGGAGCGCCACCAGGGGACCCGAGAAGAGGGGCCGCTCTGTGCAATACAACTTCACAGAGCAGGTGAGTATAACATGTTTGCTATTTTAATTTAAAAAAGAATGACTTTAGTAATACTCTAACTATCATTCTCTTCTTTATTAATAATATAAAAGTAAAAATAACAATAACAAGTATATCAAATGTAACAACCCAATAAATACCTCCACCCTACAACATAAAAATGACAATGTCGTCAAGATTAAAACTATTTGTGGACAGGTAATGACTACATACTGTATATCAATAGACGAGTCACTGTCAAATGCTGTTATTAGATGGACTTCTCAACCAGGAGCTAAATGAAATCTGGGTTATAATATGAGTAATAAAGCATGAGCCCAAAAGGTATCAACTGTGACAGCTCTCAAAGTTGATGAGCAGAATAAATAAAGTCAAATTTGCATACGAAGCACTACTAGGTTGAGATTAGGGCTGGAACAAGGGGTGGGCAGGAGGGACAGCTGCCCAGGGCGCAACAGTAGGGGGGGGGCTCTTACTGCACCCAAGCCCTAGGGCAGTGGTTAATAATCAGGGCCAGGCTGTAGCTTCATGTCTGCTTTGACAACTACTGCTGTAAAAATTAAGAAAATTACCACAAATGTAGAGTGCACATTCCATGTCAACCATGGACATCTGGTGAAGGGGGCAGTCAATGAGCACAAGACGGTAACGCATTCCACAGCATGCACTAGGAGTGGGGGAGAGGGTGCAGCTTTACCTCCTTGTGCAGGGTGCTGAGCGAACCTGTCCTGTAAAGAGTAATGAGCTTCCAGGTTCAGAACATTTACCATATCTCAGTGCTGCATGGTGAAGAGCATGCCTAATAGTCCATGCTATCCTGCTCATACCTTCTCTGCTCTCTGTGAGGTATCACCATGAACATCAGACTGAGAGCAATAATTCTAGCGCCATAGCTCACAGTAAACTCTAAACTTATGGGTAATAAGGGCTTTTAAAGAGAAGAAGATTTTGGGTACCATAGCTTTTCACGATATCTATTTATTTGGCGCAACATTGTCTTTTATATTTTACCGAAAATTGGGTATTATATGGTGTTTGTGTGCACTAAAATTAATTTTATTATATTTTTTCCTGAACATATGCCTTTGATAAACAGTTCTACAAATATTGTGCAGCATAAAAAAGCTGTAAATACTATATTTTTATTTTACGGGGCCTCTGCTTTCAGAAAATCTATAATGTTCTCGGGATTTTAAGAAATTTTATGGCAAAAATGCAGATTTTTTACATGTGTGCAAAAAAATTATTATACAAGATTTAAAAAAATGAAAAAAATGCGTAGAATCAGAAGTAGTTAAATGCAAATCTAAAATGATTTAATGGCTGTGTGTTGAGTTATTTTGAGGGGACAGCAAATTTACACTGTTATACAAGCTGTACACTCACTACTTTACATTGTAGCAAAGTGTAATTTCATCAGTGTTGTCACATGAAAAGATAGAATAAAATATTTACAAAAATGTGAGGGGTGTACTAATTTTTGTGAGATACTGTATGTCATTCTTGAAGGACCTCCACCTTCTGCTATCTCTATATCTATGGCATTCTTGAAGGACCTCAATCTCTGCTACCTCTGTATCTATGGCATTCTTGAAGGACCTCAATCTTCTGCTACCTCTCTGCATCTATGGCATCCTTGAATGACCCCCACCTTCTACTATCTCTATATCTATGGCATTTTTGCAGGACCTCCACCTTCTACTGTCTCTGTATTTATCGCATCCTTGAAGGACCTCCACCTTCTGCTATCTCTGTATTTATGGCATTCTTGAAGGACCTCCACCTTCTAATTTCTCTGTATCTATGGCATTCCTGAAGGACCTCCACCCTCTGCTATCTCTGTATCTATGGCACCCTTGAATGACTCCCACCTTCTACTATCTCTATATCTATGGCATCCTTGAAGGACCTCCATTTTTTCTATCTCTGCATACAGTATATGCCCTCCGTAAACTCTGAAACTGTTTTTGAAGATTTGCATTTTCTTCCATTAACCTATTACACTCTTTTTTTTTTGTTTACAAACTTTTATTGAAGGTCATCATATAGAAAAAAAATGACACATATACAGAGTATTACATAATAAAAAAGGTGGTACAGCAAAATGGTAAGAAAGGTAGGTTATGGTGGTCCATGGGTTAGATATAAAGAACATAGTAGAATGAAACATGATATAGGATGAACGAAGGTGAAGGAAGACAATTGAATAATATCAATAGTTCCAATAGAACAATGTTAGTCTTCATTCCATATGGACCATTTTTCATTAAATAAGTGCATATTATCATGTATAGAATGAAACATTCGTTCTGTTAGTTTAACCATATTCATTCTGCCCAAAACTTGGTTCCATGGAAGATTGCTTGTCAACCAGTTGCAAGCAACCATCCATTGGATTGAACTTAGGAGTGTATGGATAAGTCTCATGCAAGATTTAGGTATATCGGGAATAGTGCAATACAAGATACAAATACGGGGTGTGAGGGTGATTGATTTATTTGTGAGTTGAGCTACCTTTGCAGTTGTATGGTTCCAAATAGGGTCAAGGAGTTTGCAACTCCAGAATATGTGGAGTAGGGTTCCAATTTTGCCACAACCCCTAAAACACACACATGGAATACTGGGATAGAAGAGGTGGATTTTGGCTGGTGACATATACCAACAGATCATACGTTTGGTTGGTGTATCTCTGAAGGTAATAGATCTGTTACATTTGCGCATATTGTCTATACTACTGTACCAGTCCTTAATAGAGATCACACATCCTAGATCTGATTACTATTTACACATGGCTTGTGTCTTCAGGGGCTGTGTAGAGCTGCTCAAAGCTCTGTAGAGTATTGAGATGAGGCCTTTGCCTCTAGGATTATTGATACAAATTTGTTCTAAAGGTGTGAAAGGGGGGTTAAGTGAAAGAGCAAAGTGTTTGGAAAAGAAGTCTTTTATGGCGTCGTATTGTGATTTGAGACTAGGGGATAGGCCATGAGTATCCACCAGTCTGTTAAATGATGAGAAGGATCCAGCATTTATAAAGGAGTTAAGTGTTGATAAGTTAAGTGATTGCCAAGGTTCATAACAGTTAGAATAGCCAAAAGTTTTATACATGTCCTGGTCACCTATGAATGTAGCTAGAGGGGGGACTGGGGATAGTAAGGTGTAGTGATTCTTATGTTTAAGCCATAGCTGTATAAGGTGCGAGACTATACTATTTTTGTGCTGGAATTGTCTAGACTTAGTGCTATGCGACCACAAGATACCTCGGATATTGTGGGGGAGCACAGAGGAGGATCCGAAGTTCAGCCAAGGTGTGTTCTATTGGCGAAAACCACTGTGTCATATGTGACAGTCTGACTGCTAGATAATAATGCCAGATGTTGGGGAGACCTGTACCTCCCTCTGAATGAGGTCTGTACATTAAGTCAGAGTTACATCTGGGTTTTTTACCAGCCCATATAAAGCGATTAATGTCCTTTTGGATAGCGAGGATATTGTATTTGTGAATGTTAATGAGGATTGTTCTGAGGTAGAATAGGATCTTAGGTAGGATAATCATTTTCACTGCGCATAATCTGCCCATAAAAGATATATGGAAAGAGGACCATAATTTGAAGAGGTTTTTGATTAACCACTTGACAACTGGGCACTTAAACCCCCTTAACAACCAGACCAATTTTCAGCTTTCAGCGCTCTCACACTTTGAATGACAATTACTCAGTCATGCAACATGGTACCCATATGAAATTTGCGTCCTTTTTTTCACACAAATAGAGCTTTCTTTTGGTGGTATTTAATCATCGCTGGGTTTTTTATTTTTTGCGCTATAATTAAAAAAATACCGAAAATTTTGTAAAAAAATGAATTTTTCTTCGGTTCTGTTATACAATTTTGCAAATTAGTAATTTTTCTTCATAAATTTTGGCCAAAATTTATACTGCTACCTATCTTTGGTAAAAAAAAAAACTAATTAGTGGATATTATTTGGTCTTTGTGAAAGTTATAGAGTCTACAAGTTATGGTGCCAATCACTGAAAATTGATCACACTTGATTTACTGACGGCCTATCTCATTTCTTGAGACCCTAACAAGCCAGGAAAGTACAAATACCCCCCAAATGACCCCTTCTTGGAAAGTAGACATTCCAAGGTATTTAGTAAGAGGCATGGTGAATTTTTTGAAGTTGTAATTTTTTCCCACAATTCTTTGCAAAATGATTTTTTTATTTATTTATTTTTTTCCCCAAAATTGTCATATGTTAACAGGTTATTTCTCACACCCAGCATATGCATACCACAAATTACACCACAAAATACATTCTACTACT
>BLSH010148392.1:339684-352972 GCA_018402905.1 Glandirana rugosa
GTTTTACCACGTGGTGGTATAATACCCACAGTCCAGGTTCGTAAGGATCTACTTGTCAAAGGACCTTTCACCTAACCAGCAGCACCCGTTCAACTTACCGGGGGTTCCAGAGGGCTAGACTGGGGGAATCTGAAAATAGAAACCCCAGTAGACTTCCGTTAACAGATACGACACTTCTATGTTCTACACGTCGTGGACTTTGATGCCTATGACCTTCGGACACGATCGTAAAGAGGACGCCACAACGATAGTCACACACTTCTCACCCTCTTCTCCCAACGTAACTGTTAGGTTGTGTAACCCGTCGTGTAACTTGTGTAAAATATTCACCAGTCTTTGAACATTTCTTTCATGAGTTATTTACAAGTTTCTGACCACTTATAAAATGTGTTCAATGTGCTGCCCAATGTGTTGGATTGTCAATGCAACCCTCTTCTCCCACTCTTCACACACTGATCGCAATACCGCAGGAGAAATGCTAGCACAGGCTTCCAGTATCCGTAGTTTCAGGTGCTGCACATCTTGTATCTTCACAGCATAGACAATTGCCTTCAGATGACCCCAAAGATAAAAGTCTAAGGGGGTCAGATCGGGAGACCTTGGGGGCCATTCAACTTGCCCACGACGACCAATCCACTTTCCAGGAAACTGTTCATCTAGGAATGCTTGGACCTGACACCCATAATATGGTGGTGCACCATTTTGCTGGAACTATGATGTTGGTGATAGGGAATTGCTGGCCATCAAGTCGGCTTTGGAGGAATGGTGGTACCTCCTGGAAGGAGCAGCTCACCCGGTATTGGTTTTTACTGACCATAAAAACCATTAAAAAAAATATGCTGTGAAGATATGAGATGTGCAGCACCTGAAACTACCATTCCCATTTTATTAAGGTGTATCCATATAAATGGCCCACCCTGTACATATTAATTCCATGCCCGATTAAAATGAAGAATGCGGTCCTGGAGCTTCCTTGCCACCCTACTCATGGCTTAATTAGCTGGTTAGTAAGTAGTTAATAATAGCAAATTTAGAGAAGTGGGAGAACTTGAAAGGAAGTTCATCCCAAGCAAGGTGTGTGTCTACAGAGGTACTGAGGTCAGGCGGGATAGGGCCTGAAGCAGGACAGTTGGCAGCATAGACAAAAAGTCTGGTGGGACCAGGTGTATTTGGTTAGAGTGTGAGGCATATGCAACTCATTCACGGACCAGACGTATCATCAAAAGACTTTTTTGGGATGGCACTGGGATTGATGAATCCCAGTGCCATTTTATTGTTCCATGCCTTGTCTTTCTATATTGTCTCATAAAGTTTGATGTATTTTAATACATGTGAATAAAATGTAATATTTTATACAGAAACTGGTATTAATGCCCTTAAAGTGCCACCCCAGGAGTTTCTTTTGCTGTGTTGAACGTTAAAGCGCATCGTTGCAGTAAAGCAGCCTACGAAAAATAATAATGGGCTGCCAACACAACCTAGAGTTAAAAAAAGACATAAATCAATAAGCATATGACCATTTCTTTTTTTGTAAAAAATGCACCATTGTCCTAATGAGTTGGAGCACCATTCAAAATGAATTGCACTGCAGTACAGTAATGCACATGGGCGTCCGCAGAACTTTTTTCATCGGGAGCATCATTTTAAGGTCACCCATGCTTTGCCCCTTTCCGACAATGTCATTATCACATTATCACGGTCAGAGACTGCAGACCTGATACGAGAGACGGTCAGGGACTGCAGATATAGTACAGGAGATGGTCAGAGAATGCAGACATGATACAGGAGATGGTCAGAGACTGCAGACATAGTACAGGAGATGGTCAGAGACTGCAGACATGATACAGGAGATGGTCAGAGAATGCAGACATGATACAGGAGATGGTCAGAGACTGCAGACATAGTACAGGAGATGGTCAGAGACTGCAGACATAGTACATGAGATGGTCAGAGACTGCAGACATAGTACAGGAGATGGTCAGAGACTGCGGACATAGTACAGGAGATGGTCAGAGACTGCGGACATGGTACAGGAGATGACCAGAGACTGTGGACATGGCACAAGAGACAATCAGAGACTGCATACATGGCCCAAGAGACTGTCAGAAACTGCATACATGGCTCAAGAGGATAAGGACCTAGTGGGGAACCCCGATCCGATCCCTGATTCCAGGGGGGCGGCACTTGCCCCCCTTGCCCCTACCTGCGGACGCCCATGGTAATGCATGTTATGTATGTTATTACAACTGGAAAGTCTTTATGGGCCCATAAGGATCTGAGGATGTAGGTTTTTAATTAATTTATTTGGGCTTTTAGTTTGAATTTGATGAACAGATGTCTTTTTATCAACGTATCTATAATGGTTTACCTATATGTAGCTATGCGTAGCACTGGGTATATCACTGTAATGATTTTTCTTGCAGCTCCCCCCAGAGCCTCTGGATGGATGACCTCGGTCTGATCAGATCAAAATGATCGCTCATCACCTCCAAATACATCCTCTGAGGGTGCTTTATTAGAGATGAATAGAATTAATAAATGTCAGATTGGCCTAATTCACGCCTTATGTGTATTATTTATATATATATATATATACAGTATACATAGCAATGATAGGAGGAATTATAAATGATTGTAAAGTTTTTGGAACATTGTGTGATATCTTTGGACTTACACTAAATTACCAAAAGTATTGGGACACCTGCCTTTACATGCACATGAACTTTAATGGCATCCCAGTCTTAGTCCGTAGGGTTCAATATTGAGTTGGGCCACCCTTTGCAGCTATAGGAGCTTCAACTCTTCTGGGAAGGCTGTCCACAAGGTTTAGGAGTGTCTATGGGAATGTTTGACCATTCTTCCAGAAGGACATTTGTAAGGTCAGGCGTTGATGTTGGATGAGAAGGCCTGGCTCACAGTCTCCACTCTAATTCATCCAAAGGTGTTCTATCGGGTTGAGGTCAGGACAGGCCAGTCAAGTTCCTCCACCCCAAACTCGCTCATCCATGTCTTTATGGTCCTTGCTTTGTGCAGTGGTGCTCAGTCATGCTGGAACAGGAAGGGGCCATCCCCAAACTGTTCCCACAAGGCTGGAAACATGAAATTGTCCAAAATGTCTTGGTATGCTGACGCCTTAAGAGTTCCCTTCACTGGACGCCTGCCTTTACACGCACATGAACTTTAATGGCATCCCAGTCTTAGTCTGTAGGGTTCAATATTGAGTTGGCCCTCCCTTTGCAGCTATAACAGCTTCAACTCTTATGCGAAATTTGTCCACAAGGGCTAAGAGTGTCTATGGGAATGTTTGACCATTCTTCCAGAAGAGCATTTGTGAGGTCAGACACCTATGTTAAAAATGGTCACTATGCGTTTGCATCCCCCACAGTGGATTTAATTATGCATTTCCAGATATACAGTCTAATCTTCCCCAGTACTCCTAATTGTCTGCGTATGTACCTTTATATACTGTTGTGCTCATAAGTTTACATACCCTACAGAATTTATGATTTCTTGGCCATTTTTCAGAGCATATGAATGATAACACAAAAACATTTCTTTCACTCATGGTTAGTGTTTGGCTGAAGCCATTTATTATTAACATTAATTATTCAACTGTGTTTACTCTTTTTAAATCATAATGACAACAGAAACTACCCAAATTAACCTGATCAAAAGTTTACATACCCTGGTGATTTTGGCCTGATAACATGCACACAAGTTGACACAAAGGGGTTTGAAAGACTATTAAAGGTAACCATCCTCACCTGTGATCTGTTTCCTTGTAATTAGCGTGTGTGTATAAAAGGTCAATGAGTTTCTGGGCTCTTGACTGCATCTTTCATCCAGTGCTGCACTGACGTTTCTGGATTCTGAGTCATGGGGAAAGCAAAAGAATTGTCAAAGGATCTGCGGGAAAAGGTAGTTGAACCGTATAAAACAGGAAAGAAATATAAAAGATATCCCTTTTAGACATGTGCAGAACGAAAACATGTGTTTGGTTTGGTTTTGAGTCGTTATTTACATAAATTTGTTTAGTTAATCACTTGTCGAACAGTGGCAGGTCAGCTCTCCTGAATGAATCGCCGTAGCTGTAAGGCGGCTTGCGCAGGTGCAGCTACGGACAGGTACCCGCCAGCAGCAGAGTACACTTGCGCCTGCTGCACAAGAGTGCCTGCTGGTTCGGCAGACTCAATGTCTGCCGGCGACCTGCGATCGCCTTCTACAGAGGCAGAACAGAGATCTGCCAATGTAAACACAGCAGATCCCCGTTCTGTCAGGGGATGACAGTGATCTACTGATCCCTGTAATCGGGAACAGTGAGATCTGTTATGTCCCTGCCAGCCCAGTCCCCACACAGTTAGAACACAGTGAGGGAACACAGTTAACCCCTTGATCGTCCCCTAGAGTTTAACCCTTTCCCTGCCAGTGACATTTATACAGTAATCAGTGGCTATTTTTAGCTCTGATCGCTGTATAAATGTCATTGGTCCCAAAAAAGTGTTAAAAGTGTCCGGTTTGTGCGCCGCAATGTCGCAGTCCCGAATAAAAATCACAAATCACCACCATTACTAGTAAAAAAAAAAAATAATAATAAGAATACCATAAATCTATCCCCTATTTTGTAGACACGATAATGTTTGCGCAACCCAATCAATATGCGCCTTTTGCGATTTTTTTTTTTACCAAATATATGTAGAAGAATATATATTGGCCTAAACTGATGAATAAAGGGGGTTGATTTACGAAAGCTGGAGATTGCAAAATCTGGTGCAGCTCTGCATAAAAGCCAATCAGCTTTCATGTTATGTTGTCAAAGCTTAATTAAACAAGCTGAAGTTAGAAGCTGATTGGCTATCATGCACAGCTGCACCAGATTTTGCACTCTCCACCTTTAATAAATAAACCCCAATGTGTTTCTTTAAATATTTTTTGGATATGTATTCTAGCAAAAAAGTAAAAAAAATGTTTTTCTTTCAAAATTGTTGCTCTTTGTTTATAGCGTAAAAAATAAAAAATGCAGCGGTGATCAAATACCACCAAAAGAAAGTTCTATTTGTGGGAAAAAAGCACATCAATTTTGTTTGGGTACAAAGTCGCATGACCAAGCAATTGTCAGTTAAAGCAACTCAGTGCCGTATCGCAAAAAATGGCCTGGTCATTAAGGGGGCAAATCCTTCCGGGGCTGAAGTGGTCAAATTTGATTACGAAGCTTAGAAAATTATGGGCTACCTGGGTACCCCATCCTATAGACATGTGCAGTTCGTTTTGTTCTGAATTACTATTTAAAGGAATTTTCATTATTCAGAAACTCGGATATATCCGAATACCCGAATTACAATATAAACAAATTTTACTGAATGCTCCGAATAAAGAAACAAAATTCGTCTGAATTTCGGAAATTTGAATCTAATTTTACATTGAACTCCAGCCAAATTCTAACTGTAAACATATTGCTGCAATCAAAGACTGTGTGCGATATTACCATTTCAAAATAATGCTGTTTTAGTTAAGCCAAAGGGGATTTAAAAAGTTATTGTAATCATTTGATCAAGATTTTTCTTTTGTTTGCCACATTTGAATCGAAAAAAAATTCTGAAGTTTTGGATTCGACCGATTCAAAATTTATTGATTCAAACGTTTTGAATTGAAAAATATCTGTAAATTCAAAGAAAATTCCGAATACGAATCGAATGAATCAACAGAATTTAACAAAACGAAATAACTAGACTGATGAATCGAAACAAAACTAATTTTTTTTCGCCATGCACATGTCTATCATCCTATAAGATACTTTAAAATTTGAAAAAGAACAGGTTTAGCAGTACCAGAAGAGGACAACGAAAATCCATTCGATAAAATATTGGCTTTATTACAAAAGTTAAAATTGTTTAACATACTTTTTATATAAGAAAACCATTAGCTCAATACATATACATCAAGTCAATTATTACTCTTATGTGACTCTATTACTGTTGTGTCAAGAGGTCAACGCGTTTCTCAATTATAGCTTCCTCAGGGCCTCTATATCTTGACCACAGATATAGATGGCCTATCCAAAGAGAAAGGCATATCTGTTAATCATACTGTATCAAAATATCAGCACAATGCATATATCAACCTGCTTTTGGGTTCCCACAAAAAAAGAAGAAACATATTGATTATATGTACAAAGGCCAACTTCCATGTGCCCTAGCATGAGCCAGTAAGGATCATTAAAATAGAGAGCAGTATGCCATGTGTCATCAGCGAGCAGCCTGGTATATGATGCTGTAATATCCAATAGTAGGAAGCAGCTGAATATTCCTATATCAGGGAGCAATGAGTAAAGGACATCTATTGGTAAGTTTAGCCATGCCCCCCCGTAGGGGTTGCTGGAAGTTGTGGTTCACCTGTCACACTGCCCTCAATCACACTTTTCCTCTCATCCGGAGTCACAAGAACAGGCCGGTGCTTTGTTTTGTTGTTTTACTAGAGGGTTAAACTTGGATAGGGAAAAGGGGTGATTATGGGATGCCCACAGGATCAACAATTCTTTCACAGGACCTTCTATATGCACTCCTGTATATAAACTTCTTCACTTCCTCCAGCACATCACTTGCTTTCCAGTTAACTCCTCTTCCTCCAGCACTACACTTGCTTTCTGGCCTATCTAGCGCATGGCGAGGCCTGCTCTGGCTTTGACCAGGCCTCAGTAGCCACCCTTTGCAGGCATAATGGCCACCATTATTTTACAGCACTGCCTTAACCCTCTTGGAACATTGGTTCACCAGAGCTTCACAGGATGCCACTGGAGTCCTCTTCCCCTCCTCCATGAGGAAATCACAGAGCTGGTGGATGTTAAAGACCTTGCGCTCCTCCACCTTCCATTTGAAGATGCCCCACAGATGCTCAATAGGGTTTAGGTCTGGAGACATGCTTGACCAGTTCATCACCTTTACCCTCAGCTTCTTTAGCAAAGCAGTGGTCATCTTGAAGGTGTGTTTGGAGTCGTTATCATGTTGGAATACTGCCCTGTGGCCCAGTCTTGGAAGGGAGGGGATCATGCTCTGCTTCAGTATATCACAGTACATGTTGGCATTCATGGTTACCTCAATGAACTGTGGCTCCCCAGTACCAGCAGCACTCAGGCAGCCCCAGACAATGACACTCCCACCACCGTGCTTGACTGTAGGCAAGACACACTTGTCTTTGTACTCCTCACCTGGTTGCCGCCACACACGCTTGACACCATCTGAACCAAATACGTTTATCTTGGTCTCATCAGACCACAGGACATGGTTCCAGTAATCAATGTCCTTAGTCTACTTGTCTTCAGCAAACTGTTTGTGGGCTTTCTTGTGCATTATCTTCAGATGGTTTCCTTCTGGGACAACAGCCATGCAGACCAATTTGATGCAGTGTGCGGTGTATGGTCTGAGCACTGACAGGCTGACCCCCCCACCCCTTCAACCTCTGCAGCAATGCTGGCAGCACTCATACGTCTATTTCCCAAAGACAACCTCTGGATATGATGATGAGCATGTGCACTCAACTTCTTTGGTCGACTATAGTGAGGCCTGTTCTGAGTGGAACCTGTCCTGTTGAACCATTGTATAGTCATGGCCACCGTGCTACAGCTCAGTTTTCAGGGTCTTGGCAATCTTCTTATAGCCTAGGCCATCTTTATGTAGAGCAACAATCTTTTTTTTCAGATCCTCAAAGAGTTATTTGCCATGAGGTGCCATGTTGAACTTCCAGTGATCAATATGAGAGAGTGAGAGCGATGACACCAAATGTAGCACACCTGCTCCCCATACACACCTGAGACCTTGTAACACTCACAAGTCACATGACACCGGGGAGGGAAAACTGGCTAATTGGGCCCAATTTGGACATTTTCATTTAGGGGTGTACTCACTATTATACAAGGTGTACTCTCACTACTTTATATTATAGCAAAGTGTCATTTCTTCAGTGTTGTCACATGAAAAGATAGAATAAAATATTTACAAAAAATGTGAGATACTGTATGTAATCTGCAGGGGGTGATTAGGATGAGCCCAGGCCCTGTGCTCACGCCTATGGCTTCCAGGCACAGGAGATCAGAGAACAGATGCTTTCTGGTCTCCCTGGTTTTCATAGGAAACCTGAAAGCCTGGTTGTGTCAGGAGTATACAGTGTGTATGTAACCCCCCCACCCCCGCTGCAACCACTATAAGGGATATGGCCGTGAAAGGATTGAGGAATACCCTGTTTGTTGCAACCTCATCAGGGCTATTGCGTTCCATATGAACTCAATTGACTTTTTCAAATATGAACTACTGATAAATCGAATCAAGCACCTCTGATATGCATGTTAAAGTTTCCCTAGATGAAAGAAAAGAAATCCAGCAAAATCTCCCCAACAAGAACATAGGCAGCAACAAAAATGTTTTTTTAGTAGAGAGTGTGGAAGGGTTCAAACCTCTGCTGGGATTTTTGCAACTTCTGTAATTCCAATAGCAGATTTCCCTTTTCTTCCTGTCCCAAAATAACAAAAAGGGCCGCAGACAGCATTCAGACTCTGAAAGAAGTTGTAAGCATTAAGTGCTTTATCTAAATCAAATATAAATTTCCACAGTTGGGTTGAGCTTTGGACTTTGTAGATCTTGTCCACTGCTTCTGTTGGCTTTCCAGGCCAGAAGACCTCGCTTTAGTGTTAAACATTCTGTGCAGCTCAAAAGTGAAGACTCACTTAATAATGAAGCATTTACTGAAAATTCCTCACAAACTGTAATTTCTGGTGTAAAACAAAACAACATAACTAGGTTTCCAAAAGAGGACTAGTTCCAAATATTAGCTTTTGGGTCTAGAAGCTTAAAATCATTTGCCAGCTGGATAGCTTTACCAATTGCATCAACTTTGAGGGCATATGACCAAACTTAGCCAACTTTGTCCGTTTATGGCAATTTTTGCCTTGGTCTTGGTCATCGTGTTATCTACCTCTAGCAGTCTAGAGTTATCTCGTGTTGACCTTGACATGTAGTGTTGGTACAGCTAAAAATTGTTGCAGTCCTGGAAATTACACATCATTGTTTCAGGAGAATTTGATCATATGGTTATTTAATTTCATTGGAAAACAATTCAGCATCACTTTCATGTTGCATGGCTGTATCAAGTGTGGGAAATTACCGATAAACTTTCTTATTGCTAAATGAGAAAAAGAGTCTTTTCAACAGACTAATTTATAAAGCTACCCAAGAACCTGGACTGCCTCATCTCAGGGTGAAGATTCCCTTATTTTAAGACCTCTTGTCACAGAGGGCTTTACCAATGGAAGACCAATTTTAAATGGGAGGATATAATGAACAACAGCCCTCTTGGGTACGACTATTCTCTCTGTGGGTAACCTTTGGTCATGGAAGAATGAAGAAGACTGAATGAGAGACTGTTGTGGTCACTTACTAAAATCTTGTATATTTCCTAGATCTTCCTTGTTGTTCCCCCCCAGGCTTTGATCTCAAGTGTTCCACAGCCCTGTACTATTTACAGGTTTAGTTAAAGTGGTTCTAAGACCTTTAACATTTTTTACTAAATCATTCCTTGCAAGGTAAACAATGTTTAGGAATTAAATTTGGCCCTCACCTCCCCTCCCCCTTATACTTACCTGAGCTCTCATTCCAAGCCGGACTGGGACATAAAAATAGGCCCAAGCATTGTAGACTGAGCAGCCAATTTTCCAGGGATCAAGGTTTAGATGTTCCTAGTGGTAGTTGGGACAGGATGTTGACAGAGTAGGTCCTCCACAATGTAATGTAAAGGGGACACTGTGATATAAAGGTGACTGCACTGTGAAGGGGCATTGTAATGATTACAGTGTCCCTTTACAGTGCAGTCCCCTTTATATTTATTTTATTATTATTTCAGGTACTTATACGTCAATTTATACAGCGCTTTACATATACAGGGTGGGCCATTTATATGGATACACCTTAATAAAATGGGAATGGTTGGTGATATTAACTTCCTGTTTGTGGCACATTAGTATATGTGAGGGGGGAAACTTTTCAAGATGGGTGGTGACCTTGGCGACCATTTTGAAGTCGGCCATTTTGAATCCAACTTTTGTTTTTTCAATAGGAAGAGGGTCATGTGACACATCAAACTTATTGGGAATTTCACAAGAAAAACAATGGTGATCTTGGTTTTAACGTAACTTTAATCTTTCATGAGTTATTTACAAGTTTCTGACCACTTATAAAATGTGTTCAATGTGCTCCCCATTGTGTTGGATTGTCAATGCAACCCTCTTCTCCCACTCTTCACACACTGATAGCAACACCGCAGGAGAAATGCTAGCACAGGCTTCCAGTATCCGTAGTTTCAGGTGCTGCACATCTCGTATCTTCACAGCATATGGTTTTTTTATGGTTTTTATGGTCAGTAAAAACCAATACTGGGTGAGCTGCTCCTTCCAGGAGGTTCCGCCATTCCTCCAAAGCTGACTTGATGGCCAGCAATTCCCTATCACCGACATCATAGTTCAGGCAAGATGGTGCACCACCACATTATGGGTTTCAGGTCCGAGCATTCCTAGATGAACAGTTTCCTGGAAAGTGGATTGGTCGTCGTGGGCCAGTTGAATGACCCCCAAGGTCTCCCAATCTGACCCCCTTAGACTTTTATCTTTGGGGTCATCTGAAGGCAATTGTCTATGCTGTGAAGATACGAGATGTGCAGCACCTGAAACTACGGATACTGGAAGCCTGTGCTAGCATTTCTCCTGCGGTGTTGCTATCAGTGTGTGAAGAGTGGGAGAAGAGGGTTGCATTGACAATCCAACACAATGAGCAGCACATTGAACACATTTTATAAGTGGTCAGAAACTTGTAAATAACTCATGAAAGAATAAAGTTGCATTAAAACCAAGCACACCATTGTTTTTCTTGTGAAATTCCTAATACGTTTGATGTGTCACATGACCCTCTTCCTATTGATAAAACAAAAGTTGGATTCAAAATGGCCAACTTCAAAATGGCCGCCATGGTCACCACCCATCTTGAAAAATTTCCCCCCTCACATATACTAATGTGCCACAAACAGGAAGTTAATATCACCAACCATTCCCATTTTATTATGGTGTATCCATATAAATGGCCCACCCAGTACATTGTACATTCACATCAGTCCCTACCCTCAGGGAGCTTACAATCTAAGGTCCCTAACTTGCATTCATACATACACATATTAGGGCCAATTTAGACAGGATCTAATTAACCTACCAGCATATCTTCGAACCAGTGACCCTTTTACTGCCAGGCAAAAGTGCTAACAACTACACCACTGTGCCGCACGCACAGTGCCCCTTTACATTACAGTGTCCATAGCAATTACAGCCCCCTAACATAGTGCCCCTTGCAATCATGCCCCCCCTTTTCTCTATAATCACAGTGTCCCCTTTTACTCTCTGCTCACTGTGCAAATCTCCAGCTCCTCCCACCCCTGCACCCTTACATCAAAATCCCCACATAGTATCAGGTGCCCTTCACATATTTTATTTAAACAGGAAATTTGTTTTGTGTTAGGGAGGTATAGATTAACAATTGTGTACACAACCTTGTTAATTTTGCACACTAGAATTATAAATCTGCCAGAAGTATCCATATGTGTCTCCAATTGGGCAAATTGGACTGTATCTTTGACAGTTATTGCCACACCTCTTTTTTGGGAAGGGCCATTCGCTACGAAGACATGTGGAAATTGGCGATGCTGAACAGTTGGAGGTTTATGAGCGTTAAAATGAGTCTACTGATAGCAGATTAGATCACATTTGAGATTATATACCTCTTTCCACCTCTTTCCTCTTTTTTTTTTTAAGCAATGTGGCTGGGCACAGCCAGTGGTAGGTGATATCATGGTTGTGAAGCGGCTTTGTAATTGATGCCAGTTGTCTGCATTGCTGTAGGGTAGGGTGAAGGCAGAAAGGTCATCAAAGAATGATAGACCTTGTAGGCACTGTGGCAGGTCATCACAGTTTCTAGTTGCTTTCATCAACTTTTCTTTTGTCTGGTAGAAGTGAATTCTAGCAATGGTGTCTCTCGGCAAGTGAGAAGGGATGTGTTTAGGTCTGGGAAGTCTATGTGTCTGATCTACTGTTAGTTATTCCAGTGGTGCCTCTGGGAGTGCATGTCTCAACACATTTGTTAAGTATTGATGCAGATCTGGAGGTCTAACTGACTCGGCATTATTTCATCTCGATCTATTGTCTAAATCTGCGATTTTCAATTTCATCAATAGATCTCATCATCTCTGTCATTATGGGCATCTACCAAGTCATTAAACGTGGAGGCAAACTCCCATTTTTGATTCAATATGGGTCACTCTATTATTGACTTCTGCAACTTCAGCCTTAAATTGCTGCATTAATGACATTATATCTGCATGCAGAGTGAATCGAAGGGACACCAGCATGTCTTTTAATTTGTTATCAAGGACAGGCGTCCCCGCTGTGGGGAAGTCTGAAATGGAGTCCTGCAGTTCTCTGGTGTCTTCTAGAGAGGAATTAAAACTGCTTACCTCCAGGTTAGTTGCTGGTGTATCTCCCATCCTTTGCGTGTGTTTCACTGGGCTGGAAGGTGAAGAGGGAAGGTGAGAGCTGTTTCCCTTCCTAAGCCCCGATTCTTGCTGTGAGCTGCATGCTGTAGAGGGCTGTTGTTATGCCTCTGTGAAGGCCCTCATGGTGTGCTTGCTGAGCTGCCGGCACCATCTTGGTTGGTGTAGTGACACGGCTGTGAGAAGAAGTTGGTAATTTTTCTGGGCTTATCCTGTTCTTTCCTCTTTCTGGTGGACATCGGGTGATGTGCCTGCAGCTCTGGATTACTGTGGTGGCGTGATCCGAGTCCTCTGGTCGCTGTGATCGTCCCCGGCAGTTGCTATGGAGAGGAGCTGGATCAGTGTGCTTCCATCCGCTCCGTCAGCTAACCACGCCCCCCTCATTCAGTGTCTTTTGTTGTAATTAGCTGTGATTGGCCAACACAATTGTATACAATGGCTGGCATGAACGGAAGCCATCCATTGTTTACCATTGTCATATGATCTGCTGTGATTGATCAAAGTGATCACATGGCACTGGCAGCTAGCTGGTATAGTGCTCAGACATCGGCTGTGTCTGGTGGACATAGCTGGTTACAGATTGCGATGCATGGCCCTGTGGCTGCGCAAGTGGTGCCTTCGGATGTCATATGATGTCCACTCAAAAGGGGGAAAGTCCTACCAGGCCATCAACCTGCTATAGGTGGGGCGGGAAAGTGTTAAAAGAGGCAGGGGTTTT
>BLSH010148392.1:352982-369555 GCA_018402905.1 Glandirana rugosa
AGAAAAAGGATTGTAACGGGGGGGGTTCCCCGTCGGAGGCCTACGGAATGGCCCACAGTAGGGCGACGTCTAAAGAAGACTTCCGAGCTTAGTCAGGTCCCCGTACCTCCAAAGAAAGCCCAAGGGTACTCAAGAGAAGGCCTGGCTTAGGAAAGGTAAAATAATCTATAACCCAGAGAGGTCGAGAAGCCGCTGAAAAATTTTAACGAAGATGGAGCTTGAGGAGGAGAGGCAACTGATCCTACCCTGGACCACCAGGATAAAAAGCCGGACTCTTCCTCAGGCCCTGGTGTCCAAAATTATCTCTCTGTACTTTTTGGCCCACTTAGAAGTCGGAGGCTGCCCCTTGGGGGGGGCAATGTTAGGAAAAAGACCCTTTTGCCAGCATTCTGGGCGTTTCCGCGGTGGTGCGCGCACTCCCGTGCGCGTCCGCGCGCTCCCGTGCCGGAGACGGCGCCAAACAGCGCCTATTTAAACCCAGGGACTCTTGCATTGAACTTCTGCTCGTTCTACAGCGTTCCAGACCTGTGTGCCTCAGCTCCCTACCTGTTCCTGTGTTTTTTCCTGTTTCCATTTGACCCGGCTTGCCTTGACCTGTTGTCCGCTACCTGCATCGACCCCGGCTATCCACGACCATCCGCTTGTCTACTCCTCTGTACCTCCGCTGCCCGCCCGTTAAACGAACCTTTGCCTGAACTTGACGATCCGCTTGCCTAACCCTTTTGTACCTCTCTGCCTGCACGTTGCCAACTCTGCTTGTACGACCATTCTCCTGCTTTGCACGACCCTCTGGAATCTCACTCCAAACATCTGTGACCATCCAGCCCTCGTGCCATCCCGCACTCTCGGGCCTCTGTCGACACTACCAGGGGTCCTTGAATCGGGTGCGCAAGAGCGGTTGTTCCCTGCACAAGACTGACTCCACCGTCAGGTACGTAACATTACCTCCAGGTTAGTTGCTGGTGTATCTCCCATCCTTTGCGTGTGTTTCACTGGGCTGGAAGATGAAGAGGGAAGGTGAGAGCTGTTTCCCTTCCTAAGCCCCGATTCTTGCTGTGAGCTGCATGCTGTAGAGGGCTGTTGTTATGCCTCTGTGAAGGCCCTCATGGTGTGCTTGCTTAGCCGCCGGCACCATCTTGGTTGGTGTAGTGACACGGCTGTGAGAAGAAGTCGGTCATTTTTCTGGGGTTATCCTGTTCTTTCCTCTTTCTGGTGGACATCGGGTGATGTGCCCGCAGCTCTGGATTACTGTGGCGGCATGATCCAAGTCCTCTGGTCGCTGTGATTGTCCCCGGCAGTTGCTATGGAGAGGAGCTGGATCAGTGTGCTTCCATCCGCTCCGTCAGCTAACCACGCCCCCCTCATTCAGTGTCTTTTGTTGTAATTAGCTGTGATTGGCCAACACAATTGTATACAATGGCTGGCATGAACGGAAGCCATCCATTGTTTACCATTGTCATATGATCTGCTGTGATTGAAAATCTTGCTTTCCTAATTGATTTGAATGGAAGTTGTGATGAGCTTGGGCATTCCAGTCTGAACCCAAGTGAGCAAGCCCTCCAGGAAGCTGTCACCTGTACTGGGCCAATCACTTGTGTTTGAGGCATTCCCTGCCACTGAGTGTGGTACAGGATGGGGAATACCCCAGCCGCAGAAGATTGGCCCATGTACACATGACAGTTTCCTGGAGGGCTTGCACGCTTGGTTTTCGGACTAGGATCCAAACACACCCAAACTCATCCCTAGTAACAAAGCAGTTCAACTGAGGAGTGAGCAAATGCTAACAGGCCCACAAGAGAACATAGAAAAACTGTGAGCCAGTTGTAAGTCCAAAGCTGAAATTAGCAGAGGCCTGAAGAGCTTTGGTAACACTTATGAAAAGTGAATAGGAGACCAGGTGGCAGCCTTGCAAATCTGAGAAACAGATGCCTGATGTTGAAAATACCAGAAAGCACTTACCAACCTAGAGGAGTGTGCCTTGACCGAAAAAGGTGGAACCTTGTCCTTAAGCCTTCTGTATAGGCTTAAATAATAAGCTGCCTAAGCCACCTAGAAATGATGGATCGGGAAACAGGCCATTATTTATTGGAACCCTCATGAATAATGAAGGGAGTTTGAGCCTTATTTTTAGGAGTTAAATTATAGCCACCACACAGATCCCATAGTATCTGCCAACATCCCTAATAAGATATTTGGTTTAGTACTCCCCCAGTACAGTAATGAGACTTTAAAGGCAGTTTGTAGAAACAATAGTTTACAAAAATACAAAATTTTATTATACAAAAATAAAAATAAAAAACAGTATGACTATACTCAGTGCATACATAGAACAATAAAAACAAAGTATATTAGTTGGATATTAGGATCGGAATTTGACAGATAGTCCTTACAGGATGTGTACCCTATTGTTCTATGTATGCACTGTGTATAGTCATACTGTTTTTTATGTTTATTATTGTATAATAAAATTTCGCATTTTTATAAACCATCGTTTCTACAAACTGCCTTTAAAGTCCCATTATCGTACTGGGTGAGTACTTAGCCAAATATATTATTTTTAGGAGGGGATGGGTGGTGATCCTTTTTCCAACTCAGTGATTCTGTTTTCTGTTTTTGATTTTTTTTTTATATTTTTATGTTGATGTTATATCTTTCACTTGGATGTTATAAGTTGCACTGGGTAAATACAGTTGGATAAAGCAAAAATTGAGTCTTACTTTATTTCAGGCTGCAAAGCAACAAAATGTAATTATTTTACAGGGGGGTGATTCTTTTCTATATCCACTGTATATTTACGTTGCTGACAATTGAAATTTCATTGTTGGCTTCTATTTTTTTAAGCACTTGAAGACCAGACTGTTTAATCCCTCACAGACCAAGCTATTTTTCAGTTTTCAGCACTGTCCCACCTTAAATGACAATTACTTGGCCATGCAACACAGTACCCAAATTAATTTCGTATAATTTTTTTCTTTAAACAGATAAAGTTTTCTTTCGGTTGGCATTCAACCACTTCAATACCGAGCACTTTTACCCCTTTCTGCCCAGGACTAGGGATGAACGGTTGTGTGCGTTACTGCAAGTTTAACGCCATATATTTCATTGGGTTAGTACACATTTAACATAGTATATTTTTGTGCATTACTGCACGTTTGACGCAGTATATTACAGTATATTATAGTGTATCCGTGGAGTGTGTCTGTGTAGTGAGTACTCAAATTAAAGTGCACCAAACACCACACATTGATTAAAGGGCATCCATGTACACATTTCCGCATCTTTTTAACATTTTGTTAATAAGCACTGCCCCCTCCCTCCCAATAATGTCTGGGAGGACAACAAGGAGATGCAGACATTCCCATGGCCTGTAAGGTGTAAGGGTGCCAGTGGTGTATGTGTCCACAGGCAAAGGTGGGTGTGGCCAGTCCTCAGGCAGGGCATCATTTCCTCTCTTTAGTTATCCAGCCACAGCATTCAGAGCATAGGCGTGTACAGGGGATTATTATTATTATTATTATACAGGATTTATATAGCGCCAACAATTTACGCAGCGCTTTACAACTTGAGGTAGACAGTACAAATACAATACACTTAATACAGTAGGAATTAGAGGGCCCTGCTCGTTAGAGCTTACAATCTAAAAGGGAAGGTCAAGAGATACAAGAGGTAATAACTGTGGGGGATGTGCTAATAGAGAAGATAAAAGTACAGTTGTTAGGTGGGAGCCAGATAGGCTTCTCTGAAGAGATAGGTTTTCAGAGATCGTCTGAAGGTGGACAAACTAGGAGAAAGTCGGACAGATTGGGGTAGAGCATTCCAGAGGATGGGAGAGGCTCTGGAGAAGTCCTGGAGGCGAGCATGGGATGAGGTGACAAGGGAGCTGGAGAGCAGGAGGTCTTGGGAGGAGCGAAGAGATCGATTTGGTTGGTATTTTGAGACCAGGCTAGTGATGTAGCTGGGGGCCAGGTTGTGAATTGATTTATAAGTTATTGTTAGGATCTTGAATTTAATACGTTGGTTGAGTGGCAGCCAATGTAGGGATTGACATAGGGGTGTAGCAGATGCCGAGCGGTTTTTAAGGTGGATGAGCTTGGCGGCAGCGTTCATAACGGACTGAAGTGGGGAGAGACTATGTGCCCTCTTATCACTCTATGTGGTGCCAATTCCCCCTACTGCCCAGGCTTCCCCCATGTTGCCCCCATGCAGTGCTGCTGGTTTCCCTCCTCTACTCTCCTCTCCCCTCCTGCGGGGGATATTTCAGAATGGAGAGAAGGGGAAAGGGTGAGTCAATATGCAATTTAATGGCCCCTTCCTTTTATAAATGAACACAGTAAATACACTCACTAACTGTGTTTCTTCATAACTGAAGCATAGTAAACTGTGTTACAACACTTTCATTTGTGAATGAACAGGATTCCAGGAAGCCTCTCATCACAGATCTCTTCCCCTTGGTTCACTGTCTAGTGCAGGCTAAGGCTGCAGAGAAAGGCATGCGTGTTTGAGCTTTGGGGTGCACACCCTAATGCAATAGGCTCCGCACACCTATGATGCAGAGGAGGTGGTGGATTAGCTTACTAAACTGTCCTCGTCCTCCTCATCCACCGTCATGCAAGCAGAGACTAAGCAGTGGCTAAACCTGCCTCCTTATCCACATCTATTCCTGCCATAGCCCCAGCATCAGCCATAGAGGAGTCAGCTGAGTTATTTGAACACAGCATCAGCCACTTACTTGCTCCTTGATAATGCACAGCCATTACTCAGTTCAGATGTCAGTTCTGAGGTTGAGGAAGACAGGAACATGAGCCCATAGAGAGGGGAGAACACTGGTACACAAATTGGCATTCATGTTCCCCCAGCCGCAGTGTATTGCCAAGTTGTACCCAGTGGTAATGAGGATGCAGGAGATGATGATGATGAGGTCACTGATGCGACTTGGGTGCCAGATAGAGCAGAGGAGGAAAGTGAGGGTGAAGCACAACCCCAATGAGGCAGCCATCATGAGAGTAGAGAGCAGCCACCCTATTCCATTACATTGTGGAGCTGTTATCTACCAGCCCACCTCCCACAGCTCAGCTGTCTGGGCCTTTTTTAGTACATGTGCAGCCGATCACACTGTTGCTATTTGCAAACTTTGTCTCAAGAGCATCAAATGTGGTAAAAACACCAGCCATTTGGGTACCACATGCCTGACAAGGCATTTAACTTCCCACCAATCAGTTGGCAAGAGCACCTAAAAAACACACAAAAAGGGGGCAAATCTGCCCCTCCTCCTCCTTACTCACCTCATTCTGCCCCTGCTATACCTCATGACCTCTCGGTAGCCTCCACTGGGAGGGATGATGGAGCCGGCAAATTTCTCTGCCCCATCTGCTGCAGCGGAAAAAAAAACCACAGTCCCTGTCACCCACATGCCCAGCATCTAAATGCAAGCTTGTCAAAGCTGCTGGCTCTCCAACGTCCTCTTTTCCACCTGGTGGATTCTGTCCCCTTCCGTGAATTTGCAGAATGTGCTGTACCACAATGGCAGGTTCTCAGTCGCTACTTCTTTTCACATAAGGCCATTCCATCTCTCTACCATTATGTGGAAGGCAATGCTGTGGCATTGTTAGGCAAGGCAGTCAGCCGCAAAGTCCACGTGACAGGGATGATATATTCCCTTTACAGCACACTGGGTAATGCTGCTTGCAATTCGGAAGGATGCAGGACAGGGCTCAGTGCTGCAGCTTGTTGTGCCCCCGCGTCTCCATATAGCTGGTGATCATGTGAGATTTGTCAGCTCTACCCCCTCCTATTCCTCCTCCATGCCCTCCTCTGCTGAATTGTCCTATGAACCTCAAGTACCCCCTTAGCGTTCAAAGGGCTATTCAATGAATCAGGCTAAAAGGTGCCATGCAGTGCTTCAGCTGGTGTGTCTAGGGGACGGGAACCACACCGGAACAAAGACACTTGCAGCTCTGCAGGGACAGGCCCAGAGGTGGTTTGCTCCATGCCAGCTGGAGCCAGGAATGGTGATGTGCGATAATGGCACAAACCTCCTGTCTGTCCTTAGACAGGGAAAGTTGATACGTATGCCATCTCAATTTGGGGGTGCAGCATTTCCTAAAAAGGTACCCAGGGTTGGAATATCTGCTAAAGCAGGGCAGAAGAGTCTGTAGCTATTTAAGATGTTCATACACAGCCAGTGCTCGTAAACCACCTGATTTGTGACATGCCCACCAGGTGGAACTCGACCTTGGCAATGCTGCAGCAGCAGTGCATGCAGCAGAGAGCCATCAACGAGTACCTGTGTGAGTAGGGCTCAATGAAAGGCTCAGGTCGACTCTGCTTTTTTTCCCCACGCCAATGGCTGCTCATAAAGGATGCATGATTTGTACTGTCACAATTTGAGGAGGCCACAAGGATGGTGAGCCATGACAATGCATGCATCAGTGACATAATCCCTGTTGCGTTCCTGCGTGGCCTTATGGACAGGGCACTTGAGGCAGAGCAGTGGGAGGAAGAGTAGGACTTCCATTCCTTTCAAGGATCACTTTATGCAGACACCATCGTTCCTATGCCACAGAACACACAAGAGAAGTAAGAGGAGGAGGATTCTGGCAGTTTCGGAGGCATTGAAGTAAAGGAAGACATATGTCAAACAGTAAGCGATGGCTTTCTATTCTCAGAACCCTTGGGAGTAGTACGTGACTGGGAGGAGCCAGTTCCAGATACTGTTATCCTGAGTGACCCTGAGGAGTCTGCTTCTCGTGCCTCTGCAAATCTGCGGTGCATGGGCTCCCTCATACTTCAAAGCCTGCGAAAGGACCCAAGAATACGTGGCATAAAGGAGAAGGATCACTATTGGTTGGCAACCCTCCTTGACCACCGTTATAAGGGAAATGTCTCAGAATTCATCCCATCCCCACAGAGAGTTCAGAAGATGAAACCTCTTAAGGACACCTGAAAGAGGAGTTTATTGAATGTTCTTCCCGACTCTGGTAGGTTACAGTGTCGTGCATAACATAGTTTTGAGGCTTCTGTTGGTCAAGAGAGGAGTGGTGGAGAAGGTGGCCGCCTAAGTGATGCGTTTCACAATTTTTTTAGTCCTCGCCGTACAGGGCTGTCAGCTTCCACATCCCATTGGCAGCGTCTGCATCACATGGTGGACGATTATCTCAGGACGAAAACAGAGATGGAGAGCTTTCCAGTTGACGATCCACTGGCTTACTGGGTCATGAGAATAGACCATTGGCCAGAACTTGCCCAGTATGCTATTGAGCTGCTGGGCTGCCCTGAATCCAGTGTGCTTTCCGAATGGGCATTCAGTGCTGCTGGAGGTTTTGTTACTGATCACAGACTCCGTGGACTGTCTGACTTTTATCAAAATTAATCAGTCCTTGATTACCAGCAGCTATGAAGCCCCTGATGCCGATGACGCCGATAAATTGTTTTTGGGATGTGGAATCTCTGCAGGACTTCTAGGCTTGCCTAGCGTTGTGGGTGTTCATTTCATGTAGAAGAAAGTTTTTGGTGTAGGTTTCATGGGCACAATTAACACCCAAAGACCAATTTTTCTGCACCTGTTTGACAGGTGCATATCATTGCAGTTTTTTTACAGCAAGGCCAATTCTTGCTTTCATCAAAAGTACCTCTTATAGGGTTATGGTGTGAAGGCGCCACCGACACCTAAAGACCTATTTTTCCCGCAAGTATTTGACAGCTGCATCACATTTTTTTTTTTACAGCAAGGCCAATTCTTGCTTTCATCAAGAGTACCTATATAGGGTTACAGTGAGAAGGCGCCATGGACACCCAAAAACCAATTTTTCCGCACCCCATTGACAGGAGCATATCATTGCAATTTTTGACAGCAAGGCCAATTCTTGCTTTCATCAAGAGTACCTGTTATGGGGTTACGGTGTGAAGGCGCCACTGACACCCAAAGACCAATTTTTCCGCACCTTTTTGACAGGTGCATATCATTGCAATTTTTGACGCTAGGCCAGTTCTTGCTTTCATCAAGAGTACCTCTTATAGGGTTAAGATGTGAAGGCGGCACTGACACCCAAAGCCCAATTGTTCCGCACCTGTTACTTCTATCCAAATCTGTGGAAGAGACACCAGAGTTTATCCAAAAAATCTCTAATCTTGTTCCCAGTTCACTACATTGTGGCCTCATCATGCAGACTGTCTCCCCAAGCGGTTGCTTACAAAATAAAGGAAGCTTGCAGGGAAAATGTCATATTTTTTGGCTTTATAAATGCAATTATTGCTGCAGCAGATTCAATACACAGTACAGATCTGCCACTTTACAGGTAGACTAAGGGGACCCCCCAGGCACTATATTGAAAGGAATTGTTCATTTTTATGCTTTTACTTAAGCATCAATAAATCACTGCTCATTTAAAAATGACATTTTTTAAAACCTTTGTTTACATTGATACATGTCCCCCAGGGCAGTACCCAGACCCCCATAACCATTGTATGCCCAATTACTTGCAAAAAAGCCTTCAAAATGGGCACTTTTGATTTTTCACGTTCAGGCCCCATAGACTACAATGGGGTTCATTTTTCGGTTTCGTTCCCGATGTTCGAAAGTTCTGGTGAGAACTGAACAGGGGGTCATTCAGCCCATCCCTTCCAAGGACAATAATCAGCTTTCAGCGCTGTCACACTTTGAGTTCCCAGCCAGTTTCAGAAACTTGTGCTTTGGAAATATTGTGCTGCAGCCATGATACTGGCACTGTTTTTTCATCAGGTGATCAGCTGTTACGTGAAAGTGATCTGGGCAGATGACCACTTTGTGGTGCTGAGAAGGACCTTTCCCGCTATAACCCACAGTGGTTCCTGGGCTCTCCCACTCCTATATGGAGCCAGAGACCATAGTAAGTGGTCTGGATGGCTTTCCACCGGGGAGATAGAGGAACATCTTGGGTGGCAAGTGATTAAACAGATCTATGTCCAGCATCTTTGAATGAGCGATATAGTAATTGTGTGTATTGTTTGGTGTATGGTCTGATGTCACCATAAATAGAAGGATCACACACATACAAACTGAGTCTCCCAATGAGATGTCACACAGGATAGCAACTGTGATGGAACTCTTAGACTGCAATAGTTCTGCATTTAAGTGTGGGGGCTTGGTATATAGGAACATGATTTTAGAGGTTTTGAATAGATTCATCAAGAAAAATATCATATTATTAAAAGCTGATCATTTATGGAAGAAATCAAATAAGAAGGCTGTGAAAGTTGAGGTAGTGACATTGTTTAGAAGAGATCAGCAGGTAAAAACTAATACAAAACAGTCTGGGAAGATTTACCAAAGGCATGCAAACCTAATGTGAAAAACAAAGGTAAACAAAATAATATTAAGCAATAATGCAAGACCCGGATACAATTTATAGTTAAAACAGGAATATGACCATGTGAAAGCTGAATATGATAAAAATAAACAGGAGAATGATGAAAGAAAATTCAAATCTTAAACAGTTGAGATTACAGGGGGACATATGCAGATATAGTGATGTGCCAGTCTGCATTCCGATGTGCCAGTCTGTGAAGGCCTATGCGCGCATGTGCAACTCTAGTGGACTGACAGCTCACAGGAATTCCCTGACATTGCCCTCCCCTTATGGGCAGCCTCTGAATGCCCATCATAGCTTGTTTTCCAGGATGAAGACGGAAGTAAACCTGAACCAGTCGTGGAGCATGAGCATTAGCAGATGGTTCCCATGAGTTGTCTTCAGGGTCGTAGCCTTTCCACTTAATAAGGAACTGTGTTTGGCCCCTTCTTTTTCTGCAGTTCAAGATAGTTTCCACCTCAAATTCTTCATTCCCTTCAATGAGCAGTGGAGCGGGAGTCTCTGGTTCACAATCAGGAAAGGGGTTAGGAATGGCTCATTTATGCAGAGATACATGGAATACAGGATAGATTTTCATGCTTTCGGGAAAAACTAACTCAAAAGCTACTGCATTACTCCTTCTTTTAACAGGAAATGGACCATTGTATCTGGGCCCCAATTTCTTAGAAGGACAAGCCAGTTTTACGTTTAATGTTCAAGACTTAGCACAAGGCTTTCCAAAATCGAGAAGTAAATTGTACCCTGCGATCTGAGGTGATGTTGACAGGAATACCATGCAGACGAACAACTTCTCTGATAAGGGCGGAGGCAGTCTCTGTGGCAAAAGTGGTACCCTTCAAGGGAACAAAGTGGGCCATTTTAGACAGCCGATCCACAATCACAAAAATGGTATTGAAACCTTCAGAAGGGGGTAATTCAACAATAAGGGGTTTCAATAGGCCCCAATTCTTGGTTCTATTAGCCTTGCTCCGTATACATGCTGTGCATGAATTAACATAATCCTTACATTTTTGTACCAAATCAGGCCACCAAAATGAGTGGAGTACCAGATCTAAGGTTTTATGTACCCCAAAATGACCTGACAGGAGGTGGTCATGGCACATATAAAGGGCAGCTGTCCGTAATTGTTCTGGAACAAAAATCTGCTCACCGTGGAAAAATAGGCCCTCCTTTAGTTAAAGACAAAGTTCCTGAAGTGGTGGGTACTCCTGAACGGTTGTCTTGATTTGAGTGATAATATCAGATTGTAATAACAGAAAGTTCTTTGCGGGTAAAATGGTGTTAGGTTCAGGAGAAACTTCTACGTCTTGGAACATGCGGGAAAGGGCGCAGGCTTCCCGTTCCTTGATCCAGGCCGGTAGGTGATGTGAAAACAAAACCCTTATGAAGAAAAGAGCCCGTCTGGCCTGGCGGGGTCTGAGTCCTTTTCCTGCTCTTTAATACTACAAATTCTTATGGTCCTTGAAGACAAGAATTGGATGTGCTGCTCTTTCTAGTAGATAACGGCACTCTTCCAAGGCTGATTTTATCGGTTCCGTCTCGCGTACATTTACTGCTGCAGTGTGGCTCTATTCCACAAATCTCTGTCTATAAGTGGCGGCTTGCTCATGCCCCCCACACTCTGCAGGAGTGTGCTCGTGATGTCCACCGGTGAGCCGCGATGACCTGCGAGAGAGAAAGAACGGGGAACCGCTGATATAAACACTGCGGTTCCCCGCTCTGTCAGTGGTCATTTAAAAGATCTACTGATCCCTGTCACTGATCAGTTAGATCTCTTATGCCCATGGTAGCCAAGCCCCCTCACAGTTAGAACATCCCCAGGAAACACAGTTAACCCCTTCACTGCCCCCTGCAGGTTAAACTCTTCACTGCCAATGACATTTATACAATAATCAGTGGATATTTAAATTTCTGATCTCTGTATAAATGTCATTGGTCCCAAAAAAGTGTCAAAAATGTCCGACATGTCCGCCCCAATATTAAAGTCCCAATAAAAATTGCAGATCGCTGCCATTACCAGTAAAAAATAAAAAATTGTAAAAACTCCAGAAATTAATTCTCATGGTTTGTAAACGCGGCAACTTTTGTGCAAACCAATCAGTAAACGCTGATTGCGATTTTTTTAACCAAAAGTATGAGGAAGAATATAAATTGGCCAAAACTGATGAATAAATTCTTTTTTTATATTTTTTGTAATTTGTATTTTAGCAAAAAGTAAGAAATATTTTTTGTTTACAAAATTGTCGCTCTTTTTTTGTTTATAGCGGCGATCAGAAATGACACAGGGGTGATCAAATACCACCAAAAGAAAGCTCTATTTGTGGGGAAAAAAGGACGCAAATTTAGTTTGGGTAAAACGTTGCAGGACTGCGCAATTGTCAGTTAAATCGACTCAGTGCCGAATCCCAAAAGTGCTCTGGTCCTAACATGGGAAATCCTTCCAGGGCTGAAGTGGTTAATGGCAAGTAATTCGTGATCATCAACATCGTATTTTCTCTGCTCAATCCGTAGGGTTGACACTGATACTGAAACTGAGTTTCTGGCAGGATCAAGGCAGGAACTTCCAGCTAGTTGCAGCAAGGCAGATGCAGTCAACTTGGCAGGCACTCAAACATGGCAGGGAACTGAAGACAGCAGGCAGGAGCAAAGCCGTAGGTTAGCCAGGGTTGTCAGCATGCGGGCAGCGAAGTACAGAAAGAGCAGACAGAAGCGTGGTTGTGGGTAAGCCGAGGTCCTCAACAGGCAGGTATGAGGTACAGAATCAGCAGGCAAGGACGTAGTCAAGGACAAGCAAGGGTCATCAGTAACCGGTATCCTTCACAGGGTATACAGGGTCATCATTGAAGCACTGTCTGCAACTCCCTTAAATAGCCCGTCTGGCGCCAAGATGTCCTGTGCGCGTGCCTGTTCTCACGCGCGCATTCCCGTGCACATGCACGTTCTGATGTGCCGGTCTGTGAAGGCCTATGCGCGCATGCGCAACGCAACTCTAGTGGACAGACAGCTCACAGGAATTCCCCGACACCTTGAGTCCTCAGTTGGGAGGCATGTTGCTCTTCATCATCATTACAATGCAATTGGCATTTATTTTACAGCTCTGGATATAATTCATCCTCCAATTAGAGGAGGATATTTCAATAAAATAATATTTTGAAGTGTGAAGCTGAATGGATCTTCTTACTCAAATGCATGTTCGTCCAGGCCTGACAGTTGAGCTTAAAACTCTTTCTGTGGTCTGTGCTCTTTTTGAATTATAATTTAATTAGGGCTGATGACAACTTGGATTTATTACATGATTATATCAGGGGCTACTGTTCTTCCTGGATGCCCAGATTATGACTGTTCTTGCTCCACTCTAACAAGCAGACATGTGTATATGTTTGTATTTGTAATATATTGATAATATGTATTTGAATAGATTTTTTGTCTTTTTTATTTCTTTGTATTTATTTGTAATGATGGATATACTGTATGCATCTGCCATGTAGATGCTTTGCTTCCCAAGACTTCCCGTTTTTTTTATTCTAGCCCCCTATTTGTTTTGTTTTGATATTGGGGGCTAAGTAACTGCGGTTGAATACCCAGCTGGCAGGCCGTGGCCACAGAAGGGCTTACTTGGTCAGGACCACATGAAGATGGCACCCTATTGCACTTCTCCTCCTTACTCACCTCATTCTGCCCCTGCTATACCTCATGACCTCTCGGTAGCCTCCACTGGGAGGGATGATGGAGCCGGCAAATTTCTCTGCCTTTTCTGCTGCAGGGGAAAAAAAAATACAGTCCCTGCCACCCACATGCCCAGCATCTAAATGCAAGCTTGTCAAAGCTGCTGGCTCTCCAACATCCTCTTTTCCACCTGGTGGATTCTGTCCCCTTCCGTGAATTTGCAGAATGTGCTGTACCACAATGGCAGGTTCTCAGTCTCTACTTCTTTTCACATAAGGCCATTCCATCTCTCTACCATTATGTGGAAGGCAATGCTGTGGCATTGTTAGGCAAGGCAGTCAGCCGCAAAGTCCACGTGACAGGGATGATATATTCCCTTTACAGTACACTGGGTAATGCTGCTTGCAATTCGGAAGGATGCAGGGCAGGGCTCAGTGCTGCAGCTTGTTGTGCCCCCGCGTCTCCATATAGCCGGTGATCATGTGAGATTTGTCAGCTCTACCCCCTCCTACTCCTCCTGCATGCCCTCCTCTGCTGAATTGTCCTATGAACCTCAAGTACCCCCTTAGCGTTCAAAGGGCTATTCAATGAATCAGGCTAAAAGGTGCCATGCAGTGCTTCAGCTGGTGTGTCTAGGGGACGGGAACCACACCGGAACAAAGACACTTGCAGCTCTGCAGGGACAGGCCCAGAGGTGGTTTGCTCCATGCCAGCTGGAGCCAGGAATGGTGATGTGCGATAATGGCACAAACCTCCTGTCTGTCCTTAGACAGGGAAAGTTGATACGTATGCCATCTCAATTTGGGGGTGCAGCATTTCCTAAAAAGGTACCCAGGGTTGGAACATCTGCTAAAGCAGGGCAGAAGAGTCTGTAGCTATTTAAGATGGTCATACACAGCCAGTGCTCGTAAACCGCCTGATTTGTGACATGCCCACCAGGTTGAACTCGACCTTGGCAATGCTGCAGCAGCAGTACATGCAGCAGAGGGCCGTCAACGAGTACCTGTGTGAATAGGGCTCAATGAAAGGCACAGGTCGACTCTGCTTTTTTTCCCCATGCCAATGGCTGCTCATAAAGTATGCATGCACTGTACTGTCACAATTTGAGGAGGCCACAAGGATGGTGAGCCATGACAATGCATGCATCAGTGACATAATCCCTGTTGTGTTCCTGCGTGGCCTTATGGACAGGGCACTTGAGGCAGAGCAGTGGGAGGAAGAGTAGGACTTCCATTCCTTTCAAGGATCACTTTATGCAGACACCATCGTTCCTATGCCACAGAACACACAAGAGAAGTAAGAGGAGGAGGATTCTGGCAGTTTGGGAGGCATTGAAGTAAAGGAAGACATATGTCAAACAGTAAGCGATGGCTTTCCATCCTCAGAACCCTTGGGAATAGTAAGTATGCCATTGAGCTGCTGGGCTGCCCTGCATCCAGTGTGCTTTCCGAATGGGCATTCAGTGCTGCTGGAGGTTTTGTTACTGATCACAGACTCCGTGGACTGTCTGACTTTAATCAAAATTAATCAGTCCTTGATTACCAGCAGCTATGAAGCCCCTGATGCCGATGACGCTGATAAATTGTTTTTGGGATGTGGAATCTCTGCAGGACTTCTAGGCTTGCCTAGCGTTGTGGGTGTTCATTTCATGTAGTTTTTGGTGTAGGTTTCATGGGCACAATTAACACCCAAAGACCAATTTTTCTGCACCTGTTTGACAGGTGCATATCATTGCAATTTTTTTACAGCAAGGCCAATTCCTCTTATAGGGTTATGGTGTGAAGGTGCCACCGACACCTAAAGACCAATTTTTCCACAACTATTTGACAGCTGCATCACATTTTTTTTTTTTTACAGCAAGGCCAATTCTTGCTTTCATCAAGAGTACCTATATAGGGTTACAGTGCGAAGGCGCCATGGACACCCAAAGACCAATTTTTCCGCACCCCATTGACAGGAGCATATCATTGCAATTTTTGACAGCAAGGCCAATTCTTGCTTTCATCAAGAGTACCTGTTATGGTGTGAAGGTGCCACTGACACCCAAAGACCAATTTTTCCGCACCTGTTTGACAGGTGCATACCATTGCAATTTTTGACAGCAAGGCCAATTCTTGCTTTCATCAAGAGTACCTCTTATAGGGTTAAGATGTGAAGGCGGCACTGACACCCAAAGCCCAATTGTTCCGCACCTGTTACTTCTATCCAAATCTGTGGAAGAGACACCAGAGTTTATCCAAAAAATCTCTAATCTTGTTGCCAGTTCACTACATTGTGGCCTCATCATGCAGACTGTCTCCCCAAGCCGTTGCTTACAAAATAAAGGAAGCTTGCAGGGAAAATGTCATATTTTGTTGGCTTTATAAATGCAATTATTGCTGCAGCAGATTCTATACACGGTACAAATGTGCCACTTTACAGGTAGACTAAGGGGACCCCCCAGGCACTATATTGAAAGGAATTGTTAATTTTTATGCTTTTACTTAAGCATCAATAAATCACTGCTCATTTAAAAATGACATTTTTTAAAACCTTTGTTTACATTGATACATGTCCCCCAGGGCAGTACCCGGACCCCCATAACCATTGTATGCCCAATTACTTGCAAATAAGCCTTCAAAATGGGCACTTTTGATTTTTCGCATTCAGGCCCCATAGACTTCAATGGGGTTCATTATTCGGTTTCTTTCCCGATGTTCGAAAGTTCTGGTGAGAACTGAACAGGGAGTCATTCAGCCCATCCCTTCCCAGGACAATATTCAGCTTTCAGCGCTGTCGCACTTTGAGTTTCCAGCCAGTTTGAGAAACTTGTGCCTTGAAAATATTGTGCTGCAGCCATGATACTGGCACTGTTTTTTCATCAGGTGATCAGCTGTTACGTGAAAGTGATCTGGGTGGATGACCACTTTATGGTGCTGAGAAGGACCTTTCCCGCTATAACCCACAGTGGTTCCTGGGCTCTCCCACTCCTATATGGAGCCAGAGACCATGGTAAGTGGTCTGGATGGCTTTCCACCGGGGAGATAGTGGAACATCTTGGGTGGCAAGTGATTAAACAGATCTATGTCCAGCATCTTTGAATGAGCGATATAGTAATTGTGTGTATTGTTTGGTGTATGGTCTGATGTCACCATAAATAGAAGGATCACACACATACAAACTGAGTCTCCCAATGAGATGTCACACAGGATAGCAACTGTGATGGAACTCTTAGACTGCAATAGTTCTGCATTTGAGTGTGGGGGCTTGGTACATAGGAACATGATTTTAGAGGTTTTGAATAGATTCATCAAGAAAAATATCATATTATTAAACGCTGATCATTTATGGAAGAAATCAAATAAGAAGGCTGTGAAAGTTGAGGTAGTGACATTGTTTAGAAGAGATCAGCAGGTAAAAACGAATACAAAACAGTCTGGGAAGATTTACCAAAGGCATGCAAACCTAATGTGAAAAACAAAGGTAAACAAAATAATATTAAGCAATAATGCAAGACCCGGATACAATTTATAGTTAAAACAGGAATATGACCATGTGAAAGCTGAATATGATAAAAATAAACA
>BLSH010148392.1:370858-386434 GCA_018402905.1 Glandirana rugosa
CTAACTAAATTTTTTAGGGAATTACCAGGTTGTTGATATAGAGTTTCACGAGAATCTTGAGACTCTACTTATGGTAAAGAAATAATTCAAAATTGACTCGGTCAAGGAGTCGATGGAGACAGAGGTCTTTAGGATCTTTACTTGGTAGTAATGATCTTGGTTATACTAAGGGATTGAACAATAGTAATCACGTCAGACAAAGACTCTTCTGACTTGTTTTCATTAACAAATTTACCAAACGATGTAGGACCAGAGGGAGTTGTATACACAACACGGGTCAAAAGTAAAATGGTGCAACGTCGCACGACCGCACAATTGTCAGTTAAAGCGACGCAGTGCCAAATCGCAAAAAGTGCTCTGGTCCTAAAGCTGGAAAACCTTCCGGTTGGTAAGTGGTTAAGAAAGGAGATAAAACCTTTTTTTGGTACATTAGTGACAGAAGGAAAAAATACAATGCAATCACTAAAATGAAAACTGGGCACAACACATATGTTGAGGGAGACCAGGATGTAGCAAACCATTTAAACAATTACTTTTGTTCAGTCTTCTCAGAAACAGACTGCACTAATGATAACAAGTTAGGGAATCATATTGGTTCTAGTAATGATGGTTCATTTCTAGGATTTCTGGAGACAGAGGTAGCTGAGGAACTGGCTCAGTTAAAACTTAATAAAGAAATGGTATTCATCTCAGAGTTCTAAGAGCACTTTGAGATATAGTTGTTGGACCATTAAGGGATTTTTTAAATCAATCTCTTCTAACAGAAGAAGTTCCCCATTGGCAGATAGCTAATATTGTACCTATCCACAAGAAGGGCAGCAAGGTAGAATCTGGCAATTACAGGCCAGTGAGTTTAACATCAATTATATTCAAATTAATGGAATCACTCCTGAAAAGGATCATTGATCACCTAAAAATACACAGCTTGCTGGACCCAAAGCAACATGGCTTTACTGAGGGCAGATCGTGCCAGACAAACCTGATTGAATTCTTTGACTATATTACCAGTGTTTTGGACCAGGGTGGTGCTGTGGACATCTTATATATCAGCAAGGCATTTGATACAGTTCCACATAATGATCTAATACAAAAGTTGTACAAGCTGGGACTTAACCCTTGGGTGGTTCAGTGGATATGCAGTTGGCTAAAGGATAGATCCCAGAGTGTGGTTGTAAATGGGGTTCACTCAAAACAGAGACCAGTCACTAGTGGGGTACCACAAGGCTATGTACTGGGTCCTATTCTACTTAACCTATATGTAAGTGATATAACTAAAGGTTTGTTGGGCAATGTATGTCTCTTTGCTGATGATACAAAGGTATGTAATAGGGTTGATATCCCTGGAGGTGTCTAACATGGAACATGATTTGGCATTGCTGGAAGATTGGTCAAAGCAGTGGAGACTGCAGTTCAATATTTATAAATGTAAAATAATGCACAGAGGGAATAAGAATCCCCTTAGAGAGTACAGCATTGGGGGCACAGTGTTAGCCAGCACTACAGAAGAAAAAAGATTTGGGGGTGCTTATTTCAGATGATTGCAAAATAAGCAAACAGTGTGACCAGGCAGTGAGAAAAGCAAATATAATTCTGGGATGTATCAGTAGAGGGATCACCAGCAGGAGGAAAGAGGTTCTGACTCCTCTATATAGATCTTTAGTGAGACCTCACTTAGAATACTGTGTCCAGTTCTGGAGACCTCACCTACAAAAAGATATTGATAAGATAGAATGAGTTCAGAGACGAGTAACAAAAATGGTTAAAGATCTGGGGGATAAAACATATCAAGAGCGACTATAGGAACTTAATATGTACAGTCTGGAGGAAAGAAGGAAACGGGAAGACATGATTTAAACCTTTAAATACATCAAGGGGGTGAATAAGGTTCAGGAGGGCAGTCTTTTCAATATGAAACCAAAATCAAGAACACGGGGACATGACCTCAAACTAACTGGGGGGAAGTTCAAAAATAATCTTAGAAATTATTATTTTACTGAAAGGGTGGTTGATGATTGGAATAAACTACCAACAGAGGTTGTGAGACAGTCAATAGTAAATGTCTTCAAACATGCTTGGGATAAACATAAATCTATAGTCAGACAACGAGGGAAAAAAAAACAGAAAATAAAAACAAAAAAAGGGCAGACTTCAAGATACATAGATACAGAGATGACAGAAGGTGGAGCTCCTTCAAGAATGCCATAGATACAGAGATGGCAGAAGGTAGAGGCCCTTCAAGGATGCCATAGATACAAAGATAGCAGAAGGTGGAGGTCCTTCAAGGATGCCAAAGATGCAGAGATGGCAGAAGGTGGAGGTCCTTCAAGGATGCCATAGATACAGAGATGGCATAAGGAGGAGGTCCATCAAGGATGCCATAGATACAGAGATAGCAGAAGGTGGAGGTCCTTCAAGGATGCCATAGATTTAGAGATGGCAGAAGGTGGAGGTCCTTCAAGGATGCCATAGATACAGTGATAGCAGAAGATGGAGGTTCTTCAGATCTTTGTTTAACCACGTGTGCTTTAGATAATTTTTTTCATTTTTTTGAACACATGGAAATCAGCATTTTTGTCCATAAAATTACTTAAGATCCCAAGAACAGTATATACTTTCTAAAAGAAGAGGCCCTGCAGAATAAAGAGAATAATGAAAATGGGGACTATTCAGATTAGCTTCCCCTTCAGAGAGTACAACCCAGCAGAAAAAGAAGACAGCCCAAGACCTTGAATTTAGGTTAACCCAGTGTTGCTACCAACAATCAAACAATGCAAGCCATAACCTGTATAAATGAGTGCATTGTTCACATAATTTATCCTGCACCAATCACAAATGATGACCTTGTGTCATGTACCTGATGGGAGACTGAACTGACGAGGTTGGTCTCTCTTATCTCTCCAGCCCAGGCCACTCCGAGGATGAAACAGAGAGGGCCAAGGGACAGGAGGAACATGAGTGCCTGCAGATGTAGTCCCAGGGATCGGCAGCAGGGGGTGTGCTTGCATGGAGACAGGAGGACACTCGGATCAGGACTGTTCACTGTGCACTGTAGTATAGCATAGGTTAAGGAAACACTCTGCTCAATCTGTAGGGTTGACACTGATACTGGAACCGAGTTTCTGGCAGGATCGTCTGGCGCGCATGTTCTCGTGCGCGCATTCCCACGCGCATGCGCATTCCGATGCGCCAGTCTGTGAAGGCCTATGCGCGCATGCGCAACTCTAGTGGACTGACGGCTTACATGAATTCCCTGACATTGCCCTACCCTTATGGGCAGCCTCTGGATGCCCATCATAGCTTGTTTTTCAGGATGAAGACGGAAGTAAGCCTGAACCAGTCGTGGAGCATGAGCATTAGCAGATGGTTCCCATGAGTTGTCTTCAGGGTCGTAGCCTTTCCACTTAATAAGGAACTGTGTTTGGCCCCTTCTTTTTCTGCAGTTCAAGATAGTTTCCACCTCAAATTCTTCATTCCCTTCAATGAGCAGTGGAGCGGGAGTCTCTGGTTCACAATCGGGAAAGGGGTTAGGAATGGATCATTTATGCAGAGATACATGGAATACGGGATAGATTTTCATGCTTTCGGGAAAAACTAACTCAAAAGCTACTGCATTAATCTTTCTTTTAACAGGAAATGGACCATTGTATCTGGGCCCCAATTTCTTAGAAGGACAAGCCAGTTTTACGTTTAATGTTCAAGACTTTGCACAAGGCTTTCCAAAATCGAGAAGTAAATTGTACCCTGCGATCTGAGGTGATGTTGACAGGAATACCATGCAGACGAACAACTTCTCTGATAAGGGCGGAGGCAGTCTCTGTGGCAAAAGTGGTACCCTTCAAGGGAACAAAGTGGGCCATTTTAGACAGCCGATCCACGATCACTAAAATGGTATTGAAACCTTCAGAAGGGGGTAATTCAACAATAAGGGGTTTCAATAGGCCCCAATTCTTGGTTCTATTAGCGTTGCTCCATATACATGCTGTGCATGAATTAACATAATCCTTACATTTTTGTACCAAATCAGGCCACCAAAATGAGTGGAGTACCAGATCTAAGGTTTTATGTACCCCAAAATGACCTGACAGGAGGTGGTCATGGCACATATAAAGGGCAGCTGTCCGTAATTGTTCTGGGACAAAAATCTTCTCACCGTGGAAAAATAGGCCCTCATTTAGTTAAAGACAAAGTTCCTGAAGTGGTGGGTACTCCTGAACGGCTGTCTTGATTTGAGTGATAATATCAGACTGTAATAACAGAAAGTTCTTTGTGGGTAAAATGGTGTTAGGTTCAGGAGATACTTCTACTTCTTGGAACATGCGGGAAAGGGCGTCAGGCTTCCCATTCCTTGATCCAGGCCGGTAGGTGATGTGAAAACAAAACCCTTATGAAGAAAAGAGCCCATCTGGCCTGGTGGGGTCTGAGTCCTTTCCCTGCTCTTTAATACTACAAATTATTATGGTCCTTGAAGACAGGAATTGGATGTGCTGCTCCTTCTAGTAGATAACGGCACTCTTCCAAGGCTGATTTTATCGGTTCCATCTCGCATACATTTACTGCTGCAATGTGGCTCTATTCCACAAATCTCCGTCTATAAATGGCGGCTTGCTCATGCCCCCCACACTCTGCAGGAGTGTGCTCGCGATGTCTTCCAGTGAGCCGCGATGACCTGGGAGAGAGAAAGAACGGGGAACCGCTGATTTAAACACGGCGGTTCCCTAGCTCTGTCAGTGGGCATTTAAAAGATCTACTGATCCCTGTCACTGATCAGTTAGATCTCTTATGCCCATGGTAGCCCAGCCCCTTCACAGTTAGAACACACCCAGGAAACACAGTTAACCCCTTCACTGCCCCCTGCAGGTTAAACCCTTCACTGCCAATGACATTTATACAGTAATCAGTGGATATTTAAATTTCTGATCTCTGTATAAATGTCATTGGTCCCAAAAAAGTGTCAAAAATGTCCGACATGTCCGTCCCAATAAAAATCGCAGATCGCTGCCATTACCAGTAAAAAATAAAAAATGTAAAAACTCCAGAAATTAATTCTCATGGTTTGTAAACGCTGCAACTTTTGGGCAAACCAATCAATAAACGCTGATTGTGATTTTTTTACCAAAAATATGAGGAAGAATATAAATTGGCCAAAACTGATGAATACATTGTTTTTTTTTATATTTTTTTGAATTTGTATTTTAGCAGAAAGTAAGAAATATTTTTTTTTACAAAATTGTCGCTCTTTTTTTGTTTATAGCGGCAATCAGAAATGACACAGGGGTGATCAAATACCACCAAAAGAAAGCTCTATTAGTGGGAAAAAAGGATGCAAATTTAGTTTGGGTAAAACGTTGCAGGACCGCGCAATTGTCAGTTAAAGCGACGCAGTGCCGAATCACAAAAGTGCTCTGGTCCTAACATGGGAAATCCTTCCGGGGCTGAAGTGGTTAATGGCAAGTAATTCGTGATCATTAACATCGTAGTTTCTCTGCTCAATCTGTAGGGTTGACACTGATACTGAAACCGAGTTTCTGGCAGGATCAAGGCGGGAACTTCCAGCTAGTTGCAGCAAGGCAGATGCAGTCAACTTGGCAGGCACTCGAACAAGGCAGGGAACTGAAGACAGCAGGCAGGAGCAAAGCCGTAGGTTAGCCAGGGTTGTCAGCATGCGGGCAGCAAAGTACAGAAAGAGCAGACAGAAGCGTGGTTGTGGGTAAGCCGAGGTCCTCAACAGGCAGGTATGAGGTACAGAATCAGCAGGCAAGGACGTAGTCAAGGACAAGCAAGGGTCATCAGTAACCGGTATCCTTCACAGGGTATACAGGGCTCGGGAATAGCAGAAGACCAGTCATCATTGAAGCACTGTCAGCAACTCCCTTAAAAAGCCCGTCTGGCGCCAAGATGTCCTGTGCGCGTGCCTGTTCTCACACGCGCATTCCCGTGCGCATGCACGTTCTGATGTGCCAGTCTGTGAAGGCCTATGCGCGCATGCGCAACTCTAGTGGACAGACAGCTCACAGGAATTCCCTGACACCTTGAGTCCTCAGTTGGGAGGCATGTTGCTCATCATTACAATGCAATTGGCATTTATTTTACAGCTCTGGATATAATTCATCCTCCAATTAGAGGAGGATATTACAATAAAATAATATTTTGAAGTGTGAAGCTGAATGGATCTCCTTACTCAAATGCATGTTCGTCCAGGCCTGACAGTTGAGCTTAAAACTCTTTCTGTGATCTGTGCTCTTTTTGAATTATAATTTAATTAGGGCTGATGACTACTTGGATTAATTGCATGATTATATCAGGGGCTACTGTTCTTCCTGGATGCCCAGATTATGACTGTTCTTGCTCCACTCTAACAAGCAGACATGTGTATATGTTTGTACTTGTAATATATTGATAATATGTATTTGAATAGATTTTTTGTCTTTTTTATTTCTTTGTATTTCTTTGTAATGATGGATATACTGTATGCATCTACCATGTAGATGCTTTGCTTCCCAAGACTTCCCGTTTTTTTTATTCTAGCCCCCTATTTGTTTTGTTTTGGTATTGGGGGCTAAGTAACTGTGGTTGAATACCCAGCTGGCAGGCCATGGCCACGGAAGGGCTTACTTGGTCAGGACAACATGGAGATGGCACCCTATTGCCTGGGCTATCGTCCTTTGGTGGTCTCCCTCCCTTGGATGTTCCCTGCTGTCCTGATTGGTCCAGGGCTGTGGAGCTGTCACCCCCTGCATCCTTTTTTTGCAACTTTCATTCCTTAGAAATAGGGGGTTGGCGTTTCCAGTATTTCTGGGGGCAGTTCTTTCCTCACCTGTTGATTTTGCGTCATCAATACTGCTCTTTGCCACTTCCCTGTGTGCTACACCATTGGACAAGATGGTGCCATGGAGGGCACTCCACAACAGGGTGCACAGAAGGTTGGGCAGCATGGTGCCACAGAATGTGCTCCATGGTGGAGCACATAGACAGGGTTTGGAGAGGTACCTCATGGATATTAGGGATGCAGATGCGGGGGTGATTTGCCAACCCCTGCTCAGGGTGGCAATTTGTTGACTGGGGGCTCCTCCCCGTGACCCCAAAGTGATGTCACACCCTGAGGAAGTGGACATAGTTGCTGGCTATACAAGCCCTGATGGAAATGGAGTTTTTTTCCCTTTCCATTGGTTGGAGAGAATGACAGACCCCTATGTTGGTCTTTTGTTTGGAGATCTTTTACCCTCAGTGAGCCAAGTATATTTGGCATGGGTTTATTTTGCCATTTCCTGTGCCCAGCTTATGTGTATTTACTTGGGGATTTGCATAGACATTTATACTGTATATGCCTTTTATTGCTGGGAAGGAAAACTTAGAGATGCATATGAAGCGTTACCCCTATAGGAGCTACTGGAAGGGCAGAGGGGAAGACAAAAGTTTAACAAAAATGATATGTGACATTCCTCATAGTAAAAGTTCTTTGGTCAAAGTGTATAAACAAAATGCAGACTTTATACAAAATATCAGTAGACTGGCACCAAGTCATGGCAGGACCAAACAGGTGTCAGAACGCTTAGCATATATACATACATATACAGCTTATAAAGCAGAGCTAGCAGAAGAGCATACATAGTATAATACAAGGGTGGATCATTATCTCCTGTGGGAGATTAGCTCATAGGGATGAACTTTCCAAAGGAAAATAGTTAACAGGGGCTCACCTAATGTGTGTCTGCAGTGTCCTACTCCCCCAGCACACTAGCTCTGGGTGTCACAGCAGCTGCTGGCTTCTCAGGCACATTGGCGATAGGAAAAACAGCAACTACTGGCCTCTCTGGTCTCTGTTCTTTGCAATGTGGAGGTGCAGGCAGTTCTTACCCCTTATTGAAGAACTTCTATCCACAGCCACAGGTGTAGCCAACCACCTTTGATCCAAGCCCAAAAACTAGCAGAATTTTTAGGGGACTCACATCTTGCCAAGCATCCCTAATAAACCAGGTGGACACCTGTGTGCATGAGATTCTCTTCTTGTAGTTCAGCCAATCGAACGGGTTACCTCCATAAGGTTGCACTCCCTGCCAGCAGCACTGTTTGGTAACCGAAAACATCTATAATGTCTCCACTTAAGTTTACATGTGTAACAGTCTCTCCTTTACGGACTTTCAACCTTACATGTGCAGCTCTGATGTCTGCCCCTCTCCCTGAGGGCTATATTCTCCATGAGGCAGGCACTTTCACTGAGACAAAGCACTGCAACAGTCATCTCCTGTACATACTGTATATGCACCAGACAGTCCACAGATAATCCCAGATCTTAATCTTCTCATTGGTTGCCAGTGCCACTGGTAACGGTTGTATGCACTGAAGGGGAATTTCAAATGAGACCCCACATATAGTGCTACCTCCATAAGAGTCACTGGATTTAGCTAATCCTTTCCCAAATAGTACAGAGGAGGCCAGACACACAGCAACAGTTCAATCACTCAAACGAACAATCAAGGGATTTGACTTTTTGTAATTTATTGCTAAAAAAACTTGTAACAGGAGAGGATAAAGGGGTGTGGGATACTCCAAAACATTAAGCTTAGTCAGGAGAGGACACTCTAGACTCAATAACAGTAGGTCAAGTGAAGAAAGACTGTAACAGTCTAGGCTCAGATCCGAAGACCATGAAGTAGTTTTAGCAGAAGCAGAGATAAACTGGAACTGTCCATAGGTTCATGGCTAGAGACCATGAATGGAAGTGTGACACAAGCAGAGGCTCTACTCACAGTGTCCTGGAATGGGATCAGTCTATAGAAGCAGCCTCCTGTAGAATAAACCATGATCCAGTCCAAACGGGCTCCATAGACAAGCAGCCCCTTTCCTCTCAGGTCACAGATCCAACCCCACAGGAGGAAAAATACAATCTCCTCAGGGCTCTGGACTATTTAACAGCATCCAAGCCACCAACTGGGCACACTCCCCCAGGGATTAGCTAGGCCCTGCTCAATATTCAGGCTGCTCATTTGAACTCTCCCTCCCTAAGCTCTAAAAACTTCTCCTAGAGGCAGGCAGGAACAATCAACTTCCCAGCCTGTGAAGACCTGAACAGATGATACCAAACAATTTGTCATGAATGGGCAATAACCTTCATGTCTTGGTTTGTTTAAATGAGGGAAGTAGTGGCGCTTAGATTAGTGATAAGTTATGATTGCTGCCCCTTTGCATGGGGTGAAACAAACCCGCTAGTATTATAAAGTGTAAAGTGCAAAGTTGTGGCGCAAACAGTGCATTATTCGAAAAAGGTACCATCTAATAATACGTGTAACAATGATATAGATTGTCATATATATTGGCAATACAATACCACTACATATACCTTTAAACAGTAATAAAAAAATGTTCTTATATAAAGTGACATGTAACAAATAGTATCTGCAAAGGAGGTGATATAGACATTGAACTAATATTAGCAGATCTTGATGTCATAAATTCATAATAGTCCATATATTGGATGTAGTCCCAACACCAATATAGTTGTCTGGAGTGTGTGATTATCTTCCTTCCACCCATGCTCATAAAATAGGTGAAATGGCAACTCACCAAACCTATATGAGCTCTTAGTTATGAGAGGTCATATATCCCATGTGGGTACACTATTGGTCCCAATGTGATCACCAATGAGTCCAGTGGTCAGTCCACTTGTTTGTTCAGGATGGAGCTGTGGGTTTACGAATGACTCCACAGGAGGCATATGGAATAAAAACTCACAGTGTAATATTTATTATATCAAAATTAAAAAAACATATTAAGCAATGGTTACACTGACATTTACATGTGCCTATCCGGGCACCAGGGATCAAAAGCATGTGGTTATCAGTTGCTCCTCCAACTGCAGCGTGCATCCCTGATCTCATTTAAAGTGGGGAGGCCGATATATAAGAAACATTTTTTATTACTGTTTAAAGATATATGTAGTGGTATTGTATTGCCAATATATATGACAATCTATATCATTGTTACACATCTTAGTATATGGTACCTTTTTCACATAATGCACTGTTTGCACCACACCTTTGCACTTGACACTTTATAACATCCATGTCTTGTCTGTTTGCCTACCTTTCTGCATGTGTCCAGTTAGAGGCCATGCCTCCCTCACCTGAGTGCTTTAGTAAGCCTTCCTCAGCTGGGTTCCACCCCAGGCCCAAATTAAGAACATTATTTAACACCTGGCAGTGCAAGCCTGTGATGCTGACCATTATTGTGTGTTTGGCTTGGTGTGTGTGTGCCCCTGCCGTATGCTCTTTGTTTATTTCCATTTACCGATCTTGCCTTGTTCTTGACCATCCCTGTCTGCCCGTGACCCCAACCTTGGAGTGCCTCCTGTCTGTTTCTGTCTGCTCATTGCCCTGACCCTTGGCTCTCCCACTGACTATCTCTTGCTATCCTGCACTGCTGCTTCCTCTCCATTCACCAGTAGCCAGCCATGAGCAAAAACTGGGAGACCCCGGGGGCAACAACCTGGATCCAGTTGCAGCCAAGTCCATTCTCACCACCAGAGGCTCTGGTGAACACCTGCTGGCTCTTAGTCTCCGCGCCCTTGGGAAACCTATGCTCTAGCTCCCTGTGCAATCTGTGTTAGTGCTCCAGTAGTCCCGCTTCCCTGCACCATCCAAAGCTCTAGTCGCAGCAGTCAGCTAAGGTTTCAACATCTTAGCGGTGCGCCCAAACCCAGCGGGGTGCACCTGTCACCTGCTGTCAGGTGACCTGACAGTTTGGTCGGCCATGGACTTGACTGATGTGCCGCTACTCGCAGATGATAGAACCATTCCCGCTGATCTGGACAATGTGATCTCCCTGTGTAACCAGATCGATATTCGCTTTCAGGAGAGGTCCCTAGAAAAAAGATGCCTGCACCCTTTGGTCCCTAGTCAGCCTGAGCACTCCCCTCTGCAACCCATGGAGCATCCCCTGCCAGCTGAGGACCCTATGCAGCTGGGTTGGACCAGCCTGTCTCCCGAGGAACGTGCTAGGTACATAACTTTGAGCCTGTGTTTCTACTGTTGGGGCAAAGGTTATTTTCGTGACACTTGCCCGCTTCGTCTGGGAAACGCTCGGGTCTAATGCATCTGGAAGGTGGAGTATTGGACCCAGAAACATCACCTTCATGTCTCCTGCTTTCAGTGTTCCTTCATGTCAGCGCTTCTTCTCATTCGGGCATGGCATATCTGGATTCCGGAGCTGCTGGCAACTTCATGGACTGGAAAACAGCATCTTCCTTGAAACTGACCCTTTCGCCCCTTGCCACTCCATTGGTGGTCATGGCAATTGATGGTACTGTTCTTCCAGGGGGGCCTATCCGCTTCCAGACCCTTGCCTGTTAGGATGTCAGTAGGAATACTTAACCAGGAGGAGATATCCTTTCTTGTCCTACTCAAGGCCTCAACCCCCATCGTATTGGGTCTTTCCTGAATACAGCTCCATTCCCCACATGTTGACTGGACTTCTGGGCAGATATTGGCTTGGGGTTCCCCTGTTTTTTGTCCTGTCTACCCAAGGTTGCCCCAAAAAAGAAACTTTCTGTTGCCACCACTTCAGTTTCTTCTACCCTGCCCGCTGCATATAGCGATTTTCATGACGTCTTCTGTAAGAAGTCAGCTGAAGTGCCTCCACCTCACAGGTACTTTGACTGTGCCATTGACCTTGTTCCTGGAGCGACTCTGCCCAGGGGTCGTACCTATCAGCTGTCCATTCCAGAGACCCAGGCCATGTCAGAGTATGTTGCTGAGAACCTAGAGAAAGGCTTTATCTGGAAGTCATTGTCGCCTGTGGGAGCAGGATTCTTTTTTGTTACCAAAAAGGATGGCACCTTAAGACCCTGCATTGATTATCGAGGCTTAAATACGGTGACCATCAAGAACCCATACCCATTATATCTGAGCTATTCGAGAGGTTGAAGGGTGCCTCCATTTTTACCGTGTTGGATCTCAGGGGTGCATACAACCTGATCTGGATAAGGGAGGGGTGCAAATGAAAAACCATGTTTAATACTAGAGATGGTGATTATGAATACCTGGTTATGGCCTTTGGGCTGTGTAACTCCCCTGCTGTGTTCCAAAACAAAATCTTCACGGATCTGCTTTATCAATTTGTTGTCATCTATCTGGATGACATTCTCATCTTTTTGGAAGATCTGCTTGTCCACAGAAACCATGTCGTACTTCAGCGCCCTAGAGAGAATAATCTGTATGCCAAGCTGGAGAAATGTTCTTTTGAATGTGCTGAGGTCCTGTTTCTGGGATGCTTTGTCTCCAGTTTGGGTCTTCCTATGGATCCCGAAAAGGTCTCGGCCATTACCGACTGGCCTCTTCCTGCCAGCCTCAAGGCCACACAGCGATTTCTTGGGTTTTCCAACTATTATAGGCAGTTCATTAAGAATTACTCTTCTATTGCTGAGCCTATTGTTGCCTTGACCAAGAAGGGTGTGAATCAAAAGGAATGGCCTCCTGAAGCTGACTCTGCGTTTCATGCTTTGAAACAAGCCTTTGTTTCTGGACCTCACTTGAGGAGACCTAATCCTGGGGATCCATTTTGCATTCAAGTGGACGATTCGTCGACTGGAGTGGAAACTGTGCTTCTACAATCCTTTGAGAAAAAATGTCAGCCATGTACGTTTTTCTCCAAAAAAAATTCTCAGGCATAGAAAAATTACGTCATTGGTGATCGGGAGCTTCTTGCAATTAAGTTGGCGTTAGAGAAATGGCGTCATCTCTTGGAGGGCTCCCCTCATTCCATAACAATTTTCATTGATCGCAAAAATCTGCAGTACTTACAGAATGCCAAACGACTGAATCCCAGACAGGCCAGGTGGAGTCTTCCTGTTTTAAGTTCATGATTATGTACAAACCTGGTTTCTGTGACAGTCTCTAGGTCCTTTGATAATCTGGATGAGGAGCCCGCCCCTGAACCTGAGCCGATCATTCCGACATTATGTATTCTGGCTCATTCCACCACTCTGGAATCAAAGATTCCTCCTGGCAAGACCTTCATCCCCACTGAACTAAGAGCTAAGATACTTCGCTGGGACATGATTCCAAGGTGGCAGGTCATGCTGGGTTTCTCCGATCCCTTCTGCTCATCAGTCGCCACTATTGGTAGGCTACTCTCCGCTCGGATGTCAAAGGCTAAAGGTTAAAGCTTGTCATGTCTGTGTCCAGTCTAAGTCCTCCACTCAAGCTCCTGCTGGTCTTCTCATACCCTTGCCCATTCCTAAGGAGCCCTGGTCTCACATTGCCATGGACTTTATCACCAATCTCCCGCCATCTGAGAAGAATACGGTCACTTGGGTGGTATTCGATCGGTTCTCTAAGATGGCCCATTTTGTTCCTCTTCTGGGTCTTCCTTCTGCTCCTGCTTTGGTTCCCATTTTCATTCGAGAAATCTTCTGCCGCCATGGAGTCCCTTCCCATATTGTTTCGGACAGGTGCGTCCAATTTACATCTCGCTTTTGGAGAGCCTTTTGCAAATCCCTCAATATTGTCCTGGATTTCTCTTCTTCGTACCACCCTCAATCCAATGGACAGACTGAGAGGGTTAATCAGCAGTTAGAGGTCTTTCTCTGAAACCTTGGTCTCAGCTCATCATGATGATTGGTCATCTCTACACCCTTGGGCGGAATTCTCTCACAACAATCATGTCAACATCAGTTCCCAGAAGACACCTTTCCTTACAGTTTATGGTAAACACCCTCAGCTCCTTCTTCCTGTGACCTGTTCTCCGGACATTCCAGCTTTGGCTACTGTGCAATCTGTGTCAGTGCTCCAGTAGTCCTGCTTCCCTGCACCATCCAGAGCTCTAGTCACAGCAGTCAGCTAAGGGTTCACAACCTTAGTGGTGCGCCCTGAACCCAGCGGTGTGCACCTGTCACCTGCCATCAGATGACCTGACACAATTGCTGTTCCTCTGGTTACAGCAGGAGCCAAAAATTAAATTTGCCTAGCAGCCCAACTAGGAGGGTGTTAAACATATACAGTGCCTTGAAAAAGTATTCATACCCCTTGAAATTTTCCACATTTTTTCATGTTACAACCAAAAAAGGTAAATGTATTTTATTGGGATTTTATGTGATAGACCAACACAAAGTGCCACATAATTGTGAAGTGGAAGGAAAATGATAAATGGTTTTCAACATTTTTTACAAATAAATATGTGAAAAGTTTTGCGTGCATTTGTATTCAGCCCCCCTGAGTCAATACTTTGCAGAACCACTTTTCGCTGCAAGTCTTTTTGGGGATGTCTCTATCAGCTTTTCACATCTAGAGAGTAACATGTTTGCCCATTCTTCTTTGAAAAATAGCTCAAACTCTGCCAGATTGGATGGAGAATGTCTGTAAACAGCAATTTTCAAGTCTTGCCACCAATTCTCAATTTAATTCATGTCTGGACTTTGACTGCACCATTCTAATACATGAATATGCTTTGATCTAAACCATTCTATTGTAGCTCTGGCTGTATGTTTAGGATCATTGTCCTGCTGGAAGGTGAACATCCACCCCAGTCTCAAGTCTTTTGCGGACTCTAACAGGTTTTCTTCTAAGATTGCCCTGTATTTGGCTGCATCCATCTTCCCATTAACTCTGACCAGCTTCCCTGTCGAAGAAAAGCATCTCTACTACATGATGTTGCTACCAACATATTTCACGGTGGGGATGGTGTATTCAGGGTGATGTGCAGTGTTAGCTTTCCGCCACACATAGCGTTTTGCTTTTAGGCCAAAACGTTCAATTTTGGTCTCATCTGACCTTCTTCCACGTTTGCTGTGTCCTCCACATGGCTTCTCGCACACTGCAAACAAGACTTCTTATGGCTTTCTTTCAACAATGGCTTTCTTCTTGCCACTCTTCCATAAAGGCCAGACTTGTGGAGTGCACGACTAATAGTTGTCCTGTGGACAGATTTTCCCACCTGAGCTGTGGATCTCTGCAGCTCCTCCAGAGTTACCATGGGCCTCTTGACTACTTCTCTGATTAATGCTCTCCTTGCCCGGCCTGTCAGTCTAGGTGGACGGCCATGTCTTGGTAGGTTTGCATTTGTGCCATACTCTTTCCATTTTCCAATGATGGATTGAACAATGCTCCGTGAGATGTTCAAAGCTTGGGATATTTTTTTATAACCTAACCCTGCTTTAAACTTCTCCACAACTTTATCCCTGACCTGTCTGGTGTGTTCCTTGGCCTCCATGATGCTGTTTGTTCACTAAGGTTCTCTAACAAACCCCTCTGGGCACACGAACAGCTGTATTTATCCTGAGATTAAATTACACACCAGTTGCAACTGGTGAAGTTTTAGGATAGGGGTCGCAAGGCCCCGCCCTTCCTTTTTGGCCCCTCCTACTTCTAATAAGCCCCACCCTTATATAATCCACCCACTCCGTCCCCTGTATTCCACATATTGTGTCAGGAGTACACAGCTCAGCATCACAGGGCACAGTATACAGCTCAGCAACACATCACAGGACACAGTATACAGCTCAGCATCACAGGACAGAGTATACAGCTCAGCATCACATCATAGGACACAGTATACAGCTCAGCATCACATCACAGGACACAATAT
>BLSH010148393.1:9973-23845 GCA_018402905.1 Glandirana rugosa
GGAATGTAACCACTAGTCACCCTTCTTACGGGGACTGATCACCAATGTAAGGGGCATTCTTCCCACTGATCACCAATGTAAGGGGCATTCTTCCCACTGATCTCCAATGTAAGGGGCATTCTTCCCACTGATCACCAATGTAAGGAGCATTCTTCCCACTGATCACCAATGTAAGGAACATTCTTTCCACTGATCACCAATGTAAGAAACGTTCTTCCCACTGATCACCAATGTAAGAAACATTCTTCCCACTGATCACCAATGCAAGGGGCATTCTTCCCACTGATCACCAATGTAAGGGGCATTCTTCCCACTGATCACCAATGTAAGGAGCATTCTTCCCACTGACCACCAACGTAAGGAGCATTCTTCCCACTGATCACCAATGTAAGGGGCATTCTTACCACTGATCACCAATGTAAGGAGCATTTTTCCCACTGACCACCAATGTAAGGAGCATTCTTCCCACCAATTACTGACTAATGGGCACTGATAGGTGGCACTGATGGGTACTAATAGGTGGAACTGATGGCCACTGATAGGCGGCACTGATGGGCACTGATAGGCAGCACTGATGGGCAGTAATAGATGGCACTGATGGGCACTAATAGATGGCATTGATAGGCAGCACTGATGAAGAGGTACTGACAGTGATTACTGATGGGCTCTGATTGGCAACTGTCAAGGGCACTGACAGGCGTTACTGATGGGCCCTGATTGGCACTTTGATGGGCACTGACTGGCAGTTGATGGGCACTGATTGGCAGCTGTGGTGGGCACCTCTAATGGGGGCTGCACTGATAATCAATGCTCTGATTATCAGCACACCCCCCCCCCCGCCTGTCGTTGGAAAGCCGTTGGTTCACGCTGTGATCAGCTGTGATTGGTCACAGCTGATCACCTGGTAAAGAGTCTCCGTCAGGGGCTCTTTACCACGAACAGAGATGCGATGTGTCAGAGTGACACACCACACCACCGATCACCGAGCTGTGCGCCCCCACGAGCGTACGCCGGCTTGTTATCCTGCTGAACCACTTCCCGGCCGTCATTCTCATACGACAGTAGGGAAGTGGTTAAATCACCTTTGGCATAACAAAAACGGCATTATTTTGAAATGGTACTCTAATAAAACTCGCAGTCTTTGATTTCAGCAATATGTGTACAGTTAGAATTCGAATGGATTTCAATATAAAATTCAATTCGAATTTCCATTAGAATTTTGGAAATTCAGACAAATTTCGTTTCGTTATTCAGAGCATTCGGTAAAATTAGTTTATACTGCAATTGGGGTATTGGGATCTATCCAAATCTCCAAATACCGAAACATTTGTCTGAATATTAATTCGGAATGAAACGAACCGCACGTGTCTAATGGATTGTCATGGACACTAAAAGGACGTAGAAAGAGGGCTGAAAACCCCATCAAGAGAAGAAGAGGAGAGTGCAAGACAGGAGAGAGAAGGACAAGTAAAGGGAAGAGGAGAGTGCAAGACAGGAGAGAGAAGGACAAGTAAAGGGAAGAGGAGAGAAGAAGGATAGCGACCCCCGGGGGAACCCCAGTGAAGTTTCAACCCTTCTGGGCCCTATGCAGTTTTGGCTGAGGTTTGGGCTTTAACCTCTTCACGACTGCCCTACAGCAGTTTTACTGCTACAGGGTGACTGCTGTGCGCAGGATCACCTATATATAAAGGTGATCCTGCACTTCCGGGCACCGGGTGCGAGCACGCGCCACCGGCGGCTTGCTCCCGCAGTGGGCGCTTATCTGCCAGTATGGCGGACTCGATTGTCCATCCGCACCCACCAATCGTTCTGTACACAGGCAGAATGATGATTCTGTAAGTACAGTAGACACAGATCCATGCCTTCCACTAGTAAAAGCACCCCCCCACCAGCTTGGCACATATTTAGCCCTTTGATTGCCCCTAATGTTAAAGGGGTTGTAAAGGCAGAAGGTGCATTCCTATGCATTAAGATAAAAAACCTTCTGTGTGTAGCATAGGGTGACCAGACGTCCCCGGTTTCAGGGGACAGTCCCCGGATTGAGGACACTGTCCCCGGGCCAAATCTGTCCCCGGTTTTGTCCCCTGATTGGATATGAACAGGGGCCCAAACCATTTCAAAGACAGACAGTGCAGAATTAAAAAAAAATCTGAATCACCCCCCCCCCCTACTCTGCCGCTCCTACTAGCTTGGGGGGGTGTAATACCCGCTCGCATGTTCTTCTGCCTTGGCTAAAGTCCCGGCCAGCCGCCTGCCTGCCCATCTCCTTGCCCTCCCCAGTGGAGTAATCTTCCTCTGCTCAGTTCCGCTCCCCATCCAGTAGTAGCCAGGGCCCGAAGAGAGGATGTGAGGCGGGCAGTGGTGGTGACGGGCAGAGAAAGGTAACTGAGCTCAGCTGACAGTGTCCAGCAGCGGGCACAGAGGGGAAGCGGATCCGATCGTGGGGATGCCAGTGCCTTCAAGGCTTCAACACCGGTGTGCTTTGGGGGTGTCTGTGAATTCATTGCACTGTGTCTGTCACTCTGGCATCATAACCCACAGACAGCAGGCATTCTATCATGGCTCTGGCTGGCATTGCACTGCCACAGTGTCACATAACATGGGTGCTTGGACAAGGATCTGTGCCTTCTCTTAGTAAAAGCCCCTCCCCCCACAATGAGAAAACACTGGTTAGGCACACATTTAACCCTTTGAGTGCCCTAAATGTTAACCCCTTCCCAGCCGGTGTCATTAGTACAGTGACAGTGCATATTTTTAGCACTGATCACTGTATTAGTGTCACTTAGTGTCCGATTTGTCCGCCGCAATATCGCAGTCCCGCTATAAGTCGCTGATTGCCGCCATTACTAGTAAAAATAAAATACGTCCCTGGATTTCATTTTAAAAATCTGGTCACCTTAGTGTAGCAGCCCCACCCCCCCAATACTTACCTGAGCCCCATCTCTGTCCAGCGATGTCTACGAGTGTCTGGCTGAGACACAGCAGCGGCGCCATTGGCTCCCGCAGCTGTCAATCTAAGTCAGTCAACCAATTATGGGAGAGAGGGGGCGGGGACTCCATGTCTGAATGGATATACAGAGCTCTGACTCAGCTCCGGCGCCCCCATAGCAAGCTGCTGGCTAAGAGGGCACTCAACAGGAGGGAGGGGCCAGGAGCAAAGAACAGGGACCCAAGAAGAGGAGGACCGGGGCTGCTCTGTGCAAAACCATTACACAGAGGAGGTAAGTATAACATGTCTGTTATTTAAAAAAAAACAAAAAAACGAGGCTTTACAATCACTTTAACCCAGAGATATGCAATTAGTGGACCTCCAGATGTTTAGAACAACAAGTCCCATGAGGCATAGAAAGACTCTGACAGCCACAAGCATGCCACCCAGAAGCAGAGGCATGATGGGACTTGTCGTTTTTCAACAGCTGGAGGTCCGCTAATTGCATACCCCTGCTTTAACCCCTTCCCAGCCAGTGTCATTAGTACAGTGACAGTGCATATTTCTAGCACTGATCACTGTATAAGTGTCACTGGTCCCCAAAAAAGTGTCAGAAACGTCAGCTAGTGTCCAATATGTCTGCCGGAATATCGCAGTCCCGCTATAAGTCGCTGATCGCCGGCATTACTAGTAAAAAAAAATAATTAAAAAAAAATCCATAAAAATATCCCGTTGTTTGTAGACGTGATAACTTTTGCGCAAACCAATCAATATTAGCTTATTGGGATTTTTCTTTTTACCAAAAATATGTAGCAGAATACAAATTGGCCTCACTTGAAGAAGAAATTTGATTTCTTACATTTCTTATTGGATGTTTTATAGCAGAAAGCAAAAAAAAAAAAAAACTGTTTTGTTTATAGCGCAAAAAATGAAAACCGCAGAGGTGATCAAATACCGCAGAGGTGATCAAATACCACCAACAGAAAGTTCTGATTACACATTATGTTTGGGTACAATGTCGCACGACCGCGCAATTGTCCGTTAACCATTTGCTGACCAGCCCCTGTATATATACGACAGCAGGTTGGCATGATTGCGCGAACCGCCGTACCCGGCAGTCCATGAATGCGAAAACTTGGAGCGCGCGCCCGCCGCGCACCGCACGTCCCGCGGACTCAATGTCCGCCGACGACTCGCGATCTCGGTACACAGAGTCAGAACGGGGATTTGCCAATGTAAACAAGGTGGATCCCTGTTCTGTCAGATGACAGCTCAGAGATCTTCTGCTCCCAGTGATCGGGAACATCGATCTCTGTCATATCCCTGCCAGCCAATGCCCCCTACAGTTAGAAGACACCCAGGGAACACAGTTACCACCTTGATCGCCCCCTAGTGTTAACCCCTTCCCTGCCAGTGACATTTATACATTGATCACTGCATTTTTATAGCACTGGTCCCCAAAAAGTGTTGTTTGGGGTCGGATTTGTCAACCGCAATGTCGCAGTCCCCCTAAAAATCGCAGATCGCCGCCATTACCAGTAAAAACCATTAAAAAATAAAAGTCCCTAAATCTATCCCGTAGTTTGTAGACGCAATAACTTTTGCGCAAACCAATAAATATACGCTTATTGCGTTTCTTTTTTACCAAAAATATGTAGAAGGATATATATCGGCCTAAACTGATAAATAAATTTGATTTTTTATAATTTTTTTATTGGATATTTATTATAGCAGAATGTAAAAAAAAAATTTTTTTTACATTTTTTTTGGATATTTATTATAGAAAAAAGTAAAATGCATTGTTTTTTTTTTTTTCAAAATTGTCGCTCTTTTTTTGCTTATAGCGCAAAAAATAAAAACCGCAGAGGTGATCAAATACCTCAAAAAGAAAGCTCAAGTTGCAGTGGAAAAAAAAGGACGTCGATTTTGTTTGGGTGCAGCGTCGCACGACCGCGCAATTGTCAGTTAAAGCGGTGCAGTGCCATGTCACAAAAAATGGCCTGGTCATTAAGGGGAGTTAATCCATCCGGGGCTGTAGTGGTTAACGCAGTGCCGTATCGCCAAAAAACGGCCTGGTCATTAAGGGGAGTTAATCCTTCCGGGGCTGAAGTGGTTAAAGTAACGCAGTGCCGTATCGCCAAAAAACGGCCTGGTCATTAAGGGGAGTTAATCCTTCCGGGGCTGAAGTGGTTAAAGTAACGCAGTGCCGTATCGCCAAAAAAGGGCCTGGTCATTAAGGGGAGTTAATCCTTCCGTGGCTGTAGTGGTTAAAGTAACGCAGTGCCGTATCGCCAAAAAATGGCCTGGTCGGGAAGGGGGGTAAATCTGCATATCGCAGTGCGAACTGTCAAATGGTGCAAGAATCGGATTCACACCCATGCGATCCGACTCCAATGCGGACCAAAAACAAAAAGGATCCTTCACCATTTTGGCTGAATTCGCATCGCATGCGATCTGCACAGCAGTGCGGCACGCATCACATGCGACGTCTGACGTGGCACTTGTGTGAACCCGGCCTAAGGCTTGGGTTCACATATATGTGAATTGGATGCGTTTTCACCCGCATCCAATCTGCATAACATGTGCATGTGACCGCCTCTCAATGGAGCCGGTTCACCCATGTCCGGGGCGCCCGCGGTTTTAACCACTTCCGGACCGCCCGATATACGTTGGCAATTTGACGCAGATAGCCTCCATAACCCCGGTATTTTTGAAAACGGAGGGCGGTCCGCTTTCGGATAAAAGTGATCTCCGCAGCGGATTTGCTGCGAGATCACTTTTATCGGCGGCGGGAGAGGTGCCCCCCTCCCGCCGCGCTCCGGTTGCCTCCGCCGCTTATCGGATCCGTCGGTAGCGGCGGAGACGATCCGATCCGTTCCCCCTGAGAGACAGGAAGTCGAGTGAGGGAATAACGGCTCCATACCATTGGATGACGGAAGCGACGTCAAACGTCACTTCTGCCCAACGCTCTTAAAGGGGAAACTTTTTTTTAAAAAATACTTTTTTTTTTTATTGCTGTCTAAATTTGAGATGTGAGGTCTTTTTGACCCCCAGATCTCACATTAAAGAGGCCCTGTCATGCTTATTTCTATTACAAGGGATGTTTACATTTCTTGAAATAGGAATAAAAGTGATCAATTTTTTTTTTCAAAAAAGACTGTAAAACTAAAAAATAAAAAGTAAAATAAATAAGAAAAAATAAAATAAAGCGCCCCGTCCCTCCAAGCTTGCGCGCAGATTGAACGCCCGCATATGTAAACGGTGTTCAAACCACACATGTGAGGTGTCGCCGCGATCGTTAGAGCGAGATCAATAATTCTAGCAATAGATCTCCTCTGTAACTTAAAACTGGTAACCTGTATGGAGATTTATAAGTGCCAAAGTTTGTCACCATTCCACGAGCGGGCGCAATTTTGAAGCGTGTTGGGTATAAATTTACTCGGCGTAACCTTATCTTTCACAATATGGAAAAAAATTGGGCTAACTTTACTGTTTTCCTATTATTTCATTCAAAAAAGTGTATTTTTTTCCATTTGTAAGACCGCCGTGCAAATACAGTGTGACATAAAAAATTGCAGTGACCGCCATTTTATTCTCTAGGGTGTTTGAAAAAAAAAAAAAATATATATATATGATGTTTGGGGCTTTCAAGCAAAAGAAAAAAAAAACTGATTTTAACTTGTAAACAACAAGTTTGAAAAATAATCCCGGTCCCTAAGTGGTTAAAAAAGGGCGTTTTTGGGTCGGTTTCAGCTGCAATTTATAGCAAAAGGGGCTACAGGAAAAATACTTTTTTTTTTTTTTGCGCTCATAATTCCCCCTTAATGGTAATCTGGGGGAGATGTAATAGAAGAATTGTGATGAAAATTGGAGCGACTGCGAGAAAGGTCATTCCGCGCTACACCATGGGTGGCGCTCCCTTTGTTCCCGGGGGAAAAAACGTCTATTGAAATATTTGGCCGGAGCGGAGAAAACCATTGTCATGGAAATGACCGCTCACTGCAACGGCGCCTGCACAGAATACCAAGTAGCTCTTCCTATATTAGCAGCAAGGATGTTTTAAAAGGGGGGGGTGTACGAAACTGGAAGAGCAGGACCGTCTTTGCAACAACGATTTTCCATATTAAAGGGCATTCGAGTGGGGGGGGGGGGTAAAAGCAGGTGGTTTAGCCGCAGGGGGAAATCGGATGGGAATAAAAGCCTAAGAAAAGAAAACGAATGCAGCCGCCACATCTAATGATTGAAATAGAGAAAAAGGGGGTTGCTTGGGACTTTTAAAGTGGTTGTGAACCCATATAAAGAAAAAAAAAACCTGCGCCACAAAGGCATAATGAGCTAGTATGGATCGCATACTAGCACATTATGAAATACCCTGTTGCAGCGGTCCCCGAGCACCGCTGTGACCGGCGACACTTCTCCCAGAGCTTCTTCTGGGTTTTGCGGGCTCCGGCCAATCACAGCGTGGGTTCCAGCGCTGTGATTGGCCAGAGCCGCAATGACATCACTCCCACGCATGCATGCGGGAGCCACCTTCGGGCCGTTTCTTTGCATGTGCGGATGACGTGGGCACATGCAGATACAGTTAATATCTCCAAAACTGGGCAAGTTTAGGAGATATTCACTGGACCTACAGGTAAGCCTTATTATAGGGCTTATTATTGGCTTACCTGTAGGCAAAAGTGGTTTAAAAGGGTTTACAACCGCTTTAACGGCTACAGATCCGCGGTATAGCAAAAAGACGGCTACGGCGCGGACCTGAATTAACGGGTGGACGTCAGCCCCTTTGCGCGCTCCCCGCGACCCCTCGCAGCCGCCGCACTCTCGCGCCTGGTGCATGCTGCGTGAGCACGCCCGTGGGTCGGGTGGACTCGATGCCCGCTGGCGACCCGCGATCAACTAATACAGAGCCAGAACGGGGAACCGCCACGGCGATTCCCCATTCTGTCAGGGGACATAACAGAGATCTACTGATCCTTATCATCGGGATCAGTGAGATCTGTAATGCCCCGGCAAGCCCAGCCCCCACACAGTTAGAACACGCCTAGGGAACACAGTTAACAACCCTTTGATCGCCCCCATGGTGTTAACCCCTTCCCTGCCAGTGACATTTACACAGTAATCATTGGCTATTTTTAGTTTAGATCGCTGTGTAAATGTCATTGGTCCCAAAAAAGTGTAAAAAATGTCTGACATATCCGCCGCAATATTGCAGTCCCGATAAAAATCGCAGATCGCCGCCATTACTAGTAAAAATACATTTAGTAAAATAAGTTTGTATGTTCTCCCTGTGCCTGCGTGGGTTTCCTCCGGGTACTCCGGTTTCCTACCACACTCCAAAGACATGCTGGTAGGTTAATTGGCTCCTGTCTAAATTGGCCCTAGTATATGTATGAATGTGAGTTAGGGACCTTAGATTGTAAGCTCCTTGAGGGTAGGGACTGATGTGAATGTACAATGTATATGTAAAGCGCTGCGTAAATTGACGGCGCTATGTAAGTACCTGAAATAAAAAAATAAATAAATAAAAACGTCATAAATCAATTCCCATAGTTTGTAGATGCGCAACCCAATCAATATACGCTTATTGCAATTTTTTAAACCAAAAATATGTAGAAGAATAGATATCGGCCTAACCTGTTTAAATTTGTTTTTTTTTATATATATATATTTTTTTTGGATATTTATTATAGCAGAAAGTAAAAAAAAATTGTTATTTTTTAAAAATTGTCGCTCTTTGTTTGTTTATAGCACAAAAAATAAAAACTGCAGAGGGCGTCAAATACCACCAAAAGAAAGCTCTATTTGTGGGGGGGGGGAAATTATAAAATTGCGCAATTATTATTCAAAATGCGACAGCGCTGAAAGCTGAAAATTGGTCTGGGCAGGAGGGGGGTTTAAGTGCCCAGTAGGGAAGTGGTTAAGGTGCAATGTAACAACTTTAGAAAATACATAAAAAATTACAATATTTATTGAAAAGTTTGGTTAAAACAATATATCCATATAAAATCAAGTGCATTCATGACACCCATATCCTATAGTTCTTTGGTCCATAGCGGTGTTACAGTGGTGAATCCCAACATGTTTCACCCACAAGGCTTCTTCAAGGGATGCACTGTCTGCTGAAAGGTCATGGCGCTAAATCAAATAAAGACAAAGTATAAATATGCATAAATCTCACAGTAGTTGTATACATATATTCAGAAATGATTGCTAAGCTGCAATATATTACATTTTTGGTTTAAGAATGTTCACTATATTGTCAAAAGTATTGGGACGTCGCCCTTTACATGCACATGAACTTTAATGGCATCTGTGCAGGCCAGTCAAGTTCCTCCACCCCAAACTCGCTCATCCATGTCTCTATGGACCTTGCTTTGTGCAGTGGTCCAAATCATTTGGTGGAGGGGGGGTTATGGTGTGGGGTTGTTTTTCAGGGGTTGGGTTTGGCCCCTTAGTTCCAGTGAAGGGAACTCTTAAGGCGTCAGCATACCAAGACATTTTGGACAATTTCATGCTCCCAACTTTGTGGGAAGAGTTTGGGGATGGCCCCTTCCTGTTCCAACATGACTGCGCACCACTGCGCAAAGCAAGGTCCATAAAGACATGGATGAGCGAGTTTGGGGTGGAAGAACTTGATGTGCCTTCACTAGGGTTGCCACCTCATCCCTTTAAACCCGAACACATATGAATTATACAGGTTCTGTGGCTGATTAAGGTGGTAATTAAACTCACTTGGTGCCTTATCTGCATTAAATTAGCCTCAGAACAACTTGTGTAATTCATATGTGTTTGGGTTTAAAGGGATGAGGTGGCAACCCTAGCCTTCACAGAGTCCTGACCTCAACCCAATAGAACACCTTTGGATGAATTAGAGTGGAGACAGTGAGCCAGGCCTTCTCATCCAACATCGGTGCCTGACCTCACAAATGCGCTTCTGGAAGAATGGTCAAACATCCCCATAGACACTCCTAAACCTTGTGGACAGCCTTCCCAGAAGAGTTGAAGCTGTTATAGCTGCAAAGGGTTGGCCAACTCATTATTGAACCCTACAGACTAAGACTGGGATGCCCTTAAAGTTCATGTGCGTGTAAAGGCAGGCGTCCCAATACTTTTGACAATATAGTGTATGTTGGAATATTTCTTTTTTTTTTCTCAACTCAGAATTTAGTGTCACTTTAGTGAAATAAACACCACTGCCCTAAAGACACAGAAGCAATCTTACTGACGTCACCCATCGTGTGCCTTGAGCACATGACAGGAGGTCCTTTGCCATCTTCGGTTCCCTGTATTCCCTGCATTCATTATATAATTAGAGCAGGAGTACAATCTGTTCCCACTGTCATCATTTCTGACGCTCCTCTCCTGCAGGTAGAAAACTTGACCTCCTTCACTAATAAATTCTACACATTTCTGCTATATTATGAGTTCCTCTCTACAGAAATCTTATTAACCACTTCCCTACGGGGCCAATTCTGACATTTCTCTCCTACATGTAAAAATCATCGTTTTTTTTTTTGCTAGAAAATTGCTTAGAACCCGCAAACATCATATACAGTATCTCACAAAAGTAAGTACACCCCTCGTATTTTTGTAAATATTTTATTCCATCTTTTCATGTGACAACACTGAAGAAATGACACTTTGCTACAATGTAAAGTAGTGAGTGTACAGCTTGTATAACAGTGTAAATAACTCAACACACAGCCATTAATGTCTAAAGCGCTGGCAACAAAAGTGAGTACACCCCTAAGAGAAAATGTCCAAATTGGGCCGAAAGTGTCAATTTTTTGTGTGGCCACCATTATTTTCCAGCACTGCCTTAACCCTCTTGGGCATGGAGTTCACCAGAGCTTCACAGGATGCCAATGGAGTTCTCTTCCATTCTCCATGAGGACATCACAGAGCTGGTGGATGTTAGAGACCTTGCGCTCCTCCACCTTCCATTTGAGGATGTCCCACAGTTGCTCAATAGGGTTTAGGTCTGGAGATGCTTGGCCAGTCCATCACCTTTACCCTCAGCTTCTTTAGCAAGGCAGTGGTCACCTTGGAGGTGTGTTTGGGGTCGTTATGTTGGAATACTGCCCTGCTGTCACGTACCTGATGGTAGAGTCTGACTTATGCAGTAGGCACCCTCTCTTACGGCCCTGGTTCCAGAACCCCTGGTAGAGCAGACAGGGAGTGCTAGAGCGCAGGGGGGCACGAGGGCTGGATCGGACACAGATGGTGGTGAGATGTCGTCCAGAGGTTCCTGCGAGACTGAAGGGTAGTGGAACAGGCCGGGTCAATAGCATGCGGGCAGAGCAATACAGGAGGAGCAGGCAGTTGGGTGGTTGGGTGCAGGCAGGTTCGGCAACAGGCGGGCAACTGAAGTACAAAGGTGTCAGGCAAGAGAATGGTCGTAGGCAAGCTGGGGGTTGGTGCAGGCAGAGTTCAAGCAGATACGGGCTCAAGCCAGGTCACAGGTAAACAGGAAATCTAAACGGATCACTACAGAACACTGTAGAACGGACAGCACTAGTTGCAGGGTGCTGTCTGCTGAAATGGGCCTTTTTGGTGCCAAGACAAACATACAAGCGCGCAAATGCGCATGGGCGCACGGGCCCAGTTTTTTTGACGGGGCAGGACAGTCTCAGGTTCTTGGTTGCCAACCAAACCCGGTCACCTGGTTGTAAGCCCAGTTCCCCGGATCTCCTTTTGTCAAAAGCCCTCTTATAGTGCTCCTGTGCCTGAGAAAGTATCTCCTGTAGCAGTTTCTTGTTCCTTTCGAGGAATTCCGTTGTCTTTTGTACCTGGCACCATGCTTTCCGGGATTAAGTTGGGTATGAACGTGGGGTGGTAGCCGAGATTTGCCCAAAATGGAAATTGCTTGGTAGCTGAGTGTATGGTATTGTTGTAGGCGAACTCGGCTATTGGCAGTAGCGAGACCCAATTGTCCTGAGCAAAAGAGGAGAAACAGCAGAGGTACCGTTCTAAGGTCTGGTTAGTCCTTTCCATCTGGCCATTTGTTTGAGGGTGATAGGCCGATGAGAACGCCAGTTCCATTCCCAACGCTGTACACAAGGCTTTCCAGACCCGGGATGTGAACTGCACCCCACGATCAGAGATTAACGGGAATCCTGTGAAGTCGAACCACTTCTTTAATGAAAATCTCTGCAGTTTCAACTGCGGTAGGGGTGCCTTTCATGGGAATGAAGTGCGCCATCTTGGTAAGGTGGCCCACAATTACGAAGCTGGAATTGAACCTTTCAGATGGAGGTAGCTCTACTATAAAGTGTCAGGAAGCAGGTGTGAGGCCGAGATGTTAGAGGGCTTCCCTTGCGGCTAAGTGCACAGCTACCCTGAGGATGAGACAGGGGAGCAGCGCCCAAAGAAGCACGGGTCGCCAGCAGGTAATTCCAGACGACTGTGTAGCAGGAAGATGCAGGAACAGCTGGTGGTTGCTGGCGTGCTTAAGGCTCCGTGGGGAGTCAGCTGGAGACAAGGTCAGAAGGCAAGCCGGGGTCATACACGGTTAGATCAGAGGAAGCAGCTGGAAGGGTGCACCAGGACAAGGATGCGCAGGATTGCAGATTAGTTAGAGCCAGCAGCGGGACAAGCCAGGAGAATGGTCGAGGAAGCAAGCCGAGGATCAGGACTGGAGAGCAGGTGCAGGGTCAGGACAAGCCGAGTCTGGTAAACAGGAGATCAATCAGGAGACAACAGGAACACAGGAATCACAGGGGAGCTGAGAGATAATCCAGCAAAGTCCTTCTGTTAGTGGCAGGTTTAAATAGCCCAAAGGGCGCCAATGTGTTTGCTACTGCGCATGCCCTGTGCGTCCCCGCGTTCGTGACGGAACGTTCGTTCGTGACGGAACGTTCGTTCGTGTGCGTCGGCGCATGCCCACTCGTACAGGCAGCTGGACGCGGCCATGTTGGAAATGGGCAACAGTAGCCGTTCCAGGTCTATTTCCCTGACATAAAGTCCATTGAGATATGGGACCATGGGCGCTCTGGGATGGGGAGCGGGTTTAACAGACCCCAAGCTTTAGCCCGGCTGGTTTTGTTTTGGGCACAGACTGGACAAGCCCTGACATATTTTCTGCAGTCCTTGTCAGCGGAAGGTCACCAAAAGGAGAGTGACAGTAGCTCCACAGTTTTTGCGACCTCCAAAATGTCCCGCCAGCTTGTGGTCGTGGCTAATTTCCAGCACTGTGAGACGTAGTTCCTTTGGGATATATATTTTGTTATGGTACCACCACAGCCCATCCTTCATTGTCAATATAGGATCCGGAGACATAGTGGATTCGGCCAGAGATCGTCTGATCTGAGACAGTAAGTTTTCCTGGGTCAGCAGGAAGTGCCGGGAAGGGATAGGTTTCCATATGGGTCTCCTCAAAATCACGTCCCTTAATATAAGGGGTCTCAACATGCCAGAGAGGCGGTCACAGCTTCTCTCCTTCCTGAAAAAAGAGGGGTCGCAGATAGCCTTTCTACAGGAGACACATTTTAAAGTGGACCACATCCCGAAGCTCTCGAATAATGCCTTCCCTGTAGTATATCACAGTGTCTCCCCCATCTCTGAATCAAAAGGAGTCAGTATCCTCATTGCTAAATCCATACCTTGGGTATTGGGGGCGCAAAAGACAGATCCACAGGGCCGCTTCCTTTTCCTCCGGGGCCTACTTTACGGTATGCGGGTCACCCTTGCCAACCTATACATGCCTAATAAAGAACACGCACATTTTTTGCGTCGGCTTCTCCCCGATCTCCTGGATTTCTCAGAGGGTCTGTTAGTGGTGACCTGAATTTCGCCATGGAGCCGCTACTTGATGTCTCGAGAGGTGCTTCACACCTACCTTACACCGCACTCCATAGAATTAAAGTGGACCTTCAAACGCTCCACTTGGTGGAACCATTGAGGATTCAGCATCCCTATGACCGTGACTATACCTATTTTTCACA
>BLSH010148448.1:71921-89625 GCA_018402905.1 Glandirana rugosa
CCTTTTAGTCTCTTGTACCGCCTTTTAACACAAGCACTTGACTTCGTCTCAGGTGCTTGGTTTCGTTTAAAAACACTTGAGAAGACAAACACTTGGCTCAACAAGCACTTGTCTTCGTAAGCACTTGGTTCCATGGTGACATGGATAGTATAAAAACCTCCGAGACTTGAGGGATTTTTCACCTTTGTGGGAGTTTTACTGGTTTAAAACCTTTCTTTTGTGGAGTTACGTAAAAATCCTACGTATCACTCATCTCAACTCGCTTGTGGACCTTCAAGCCCAAGACGACCAGGCAGGCTTGAAGCCCTGTTTCAGGCCGTGCGATCGTTCGGGTTCCGTCCGGACCCGGACCCGGACTTTGTCCCGAAGTTCGGACGGACCAGCAGAACCCGAACTTCCAGGTGTTCGCTCAACTCTACTCACTATGCATCCTAAAAATGCATTGAGGTGTTTTCTTTCCAAAATTTGGTCATTTTGAGGGTGTTTCCACTTTTTAGGGAGTTCAGAGCCTCCAAAAATATGATAGGTACAGTGGTACCTTGGTTCACGAATGCTTCTGTTCACGAACAACTCGGTTCACAAACAGAAGAGTTCACAAAAATTTGCTTTGGTTCGTGGACTCTGCTTCAGTTCACGAACACAATTTTCCGCCATGTTCTCTGATTTTCCCTGCTCTGGTGAGATTGTGAGTCACAGAGACACTGAAAGTGTACAGTACTGTGAAGAAGACACTTACAATACAGTATCGAGAAGGTTTTTGGTGTGCTTTTTAGCACATACATACTGTACTGTACATCCAGTATGACTCCAAAGAAAATGCAGAGCAAGCATGGTGGCAAGAAGAAAGTGTGGAGCAGTAATGCAGGTGACAATAATGTGCAAAGCACAAATGCAGGTGACAAGAATGTGCAAGATTAGTGTTCTCTCTCTTCATACTATACTGTACTGTACTTTTTTCATAGCTTTGTGGTTCAAAAACAAAAACAAAAGTTCATAATGGATTAACCTGATTTACATTGAACACTATGGGAAAATTTGCCTCAGTTCATGACCAATTCGGTTTGTGACCAGAGTCGGTTCACAAATTAAGTTCGTGAACCAAGGTACCACTGTATTCAGAAAATTAGATGCCTAATTTATGCCCCTAGAAAGCCATAAAGTGGTTGTAAAAGTTGAAATGTTTGTAATCTTAATATATTCTATGCATTATGGTAAAAAAACCTTCTGTGTGCAGCACTCCCCCACCCCCCTTATACTTACCTGAGCTCATTTTCGATCCAAAACTGTGCTCGAGAGCAGTGGCTCTCTCTGATCTATCCCTTCTCACAAGGCAGATTGATAGTGGGAGCCATTGGCTCCTGCTGCTGTCTATCAAATCATGTGGCAAGGGAGCGGAAGGTGGGGCGGGTATCTATAGATGTAGACAGGGTGTCATGTGTGCCACAATAGAAAGTGGCTTCATATGGTAGCACACCAAGAAGAAGAGGAACCAGGAGCACTGGTGGGAGACTGAAGAAGAGGGGGATTGGGGGATGCTCTGCGCAAAACCTTTGCACAGTGCAAGTAGCTATAATTATTTGATATTAAAAAAAATTGCATTTACAATCACTTTAACCACTACCAACGCCTTGTAAAATGACGACAGCAGGAACCTTTCATTCCTCCAGGAGGGTACCATATGATGTCCACCTGTTCTCAGCACTCTCGCACACCCCAGGGGGTGCGCAGTGCGGTGATCGGGGATGGACTGTGTCCCAAGGGACACGCCTCATCCCCGATCACCATGGTGCGCACCCCCTGGGGGGCACGAGAGTGCTGAGAACAGGTGGACATCATATGGTGCCCTCCTGTAGGCATGAAAGGTTCCTGAGGTAAATCACTTGGGACACAGCCCATCCCTGATCAGGGTAAAGAGCCAATGAAAATGGCTCTTTACCATGTGACCAGCTCTGTCTAATAGCAGCCAGTCACATGCACTGTCTTTGTGCACGCTGATCATGCACGCCTCCAGGGGCATGCAGCATGGCGATTGGGAATCACTCTGACACAACCCATCCCCGATCAGGGTAAAGAGCCAATGAAATTGGCTCTTTACCAAGTGACCGGCTGTGTCCAATCAAATGTCAACAAACCATGGTAACTAGCAGTACCTGAGTTCTCCTCCTCACACACCAATCCTGTGTGAGGAGGAGATTGCAGTAACAGCTAGTTACCGCTTATAGTGTAAAGCACAGTCCCCAGATTGCCAGGTAATAAAGAGTACCTGTTACCAGCCCATCTGAGTAACTGTCACCAGCCCATCAGAGTACCCGAGTACCTGTCTCCAACCCAGAGTACATTAGTACCTATCTGTAGCCCACCAAAGTACCCAAGCATCTGTCTGCAGCCAAGAGTACCCAGAGTACCTATCTCCAACCCATCGGAGTACCCGAGTACCTATCTGCAGCTCATCAGAGTACCTGAGTACCTGTCTACAGTCAATCAGAGTACCCAAGTACCTATCTCCAGCCCATCAGAGTACATGAGTACCTATCTCCAGCGCATCGGAGTACCTAAGATACCTGTATCCAGCCCATCAGGATACCTGAGTACCTTTCTCCAGTCCAGAGTACCCGAGTACCTGTCTCCAGCCCAGAGTGTCTGAGTATATATCTGCAGCCCATCAGAGTACCTATCTGCAGCCCATCAGAGTACCTGAATACCTGTCTCCAGCCCAGAGTATGTGAGTACCTATCTGCAGCCCATCAGAGTATCCGAGTACCTGTCACTAGCCCATTAGAGTATCCAGGTACCTATCTGCAGCCCATCAGAATACCCAAGTACCTGTCTACAACCCATCAGAGTAACTGTGTACCTGTCTCCAGCCCTTCAGAGTACCCGAGCACCTGTCTCCAGCCCATTATAGTACACGAGTACCTGTTTCCAGCCCATCAGAGTACCTGAGGTACCTGTATCCAGCCCATAAGAGTACCTGAATACCTGTCTCCAGCCCATCAGAGTACCTGAGTAACTGTCTCCAACCCAGAATACCTGAGTACCCATCTCCAGCCCAGAGTATCTGAGTACCTATCTGCAGCCCATCAGAGTACCCTAGTACCTATCTCCAGCTCAGGTTACCAAGTAACTATCTGCAGCCCATCAGAGTACCAGAGTACCCGTCACCAACCCATCAGAGTACCCGAGTACCTATCTGCAGCCCATCAGAGTACCCGAGTACCTGTCTGCAGCCCATCAGAGTACCCAAGTAACTGTCTCCAGCCCATTAGAGTACCTCCGATGACGTCACAGGAAGTGACGAAACGCGTCAGTTGATACAAGGTGCGAGAGGCCACGCTCTGCAGGTCTGCAAGCAGGAAGTGCAGACGCACTAAGCGTGAGCAAAAACCCCAGAGCGATCACAGTAATCTGCAAATGTGTGTACTATGATGTTTGCACTGTGAAAGTTTGGCCAATAAACCTTTTAAAGAGATACACAATGAGTTATTCCTTTTTCTACCCATACATGGAATATTGACAGCGGAGAGAGCGAGAGGAAGGAGAGGACAACAATATCCATAGGTCGGATTATAGACCTAAAGCGCGTTCTGACTTCTCCACACCATATGGTTGGAGAGTCAAAGGAATCTGGTAAGCAGGGCACAATACCCTGAGATATTATTTTACCATCACTCAGCACTCAAATGCAGCACAAGCACTTTAAAGCATAAAGAACTGTTCCACGGATAAGGAGTTAAAGCAATGTCAGTCTGGGACTGAAACAGTACTCACACACTTTATATTATGGACTGCACATCAAAAAAATTGTTTGGCACAGAGCACAGCACTTTATTTGTACTTTATTTAAAATATTTTACTACGTTATAATGTATTTATTTATTGCATTCATGTGAAACTGCATATATTGAAATAGAGGGATCACTGTAAGCATTGTTTGAATTTACTCACACACATTAAGGTTTTTTCGTAGCAACTGGGCTACAGCAGCAGCCACTGTTTTTAATGCATTTATTCACTGTTTTCATGAAAAAGTGCATATATTGAATTATGAGTATGAAATAAGGGGAACTACTATAGATTATAGATTGCAAGCGCTGCTTGAACACACAAAAACACAAATTGTTCACACGAATCACAGAGTACCTGAGTACCTACCTTCAGCCCATCAGAGTACCTGAGTACCTAACTGCGGACCATCGGAGTACCCGAGTACCTGTATACAACCCATCAGTGTACCCGAGTACCTGTCTCTAGCCCATAATAGTACACGAGTACCTGTCTCCAGCCCATCAGAGCACCCAAGGTACCTGTATCCAACCCATAAGAGTATAAGAGTAATTGTCTCCAGTCCATCAGAGTACCTGAGTACCTACCTCCAGCCCAGAGTACCCTAGTACCTGTCTGCAGCTCAGAGTACCTGAGTACCTAGTAGAGATCTGTGAGTAATGGTCCTCACGGTGTGACTCCCGTGGACCTGATTATGAATAGAACTTGTGCCACAGCCTAAAAATGACAGAGAAGTACTGGGCATTTCCAAAAGGAAAATCGGGGACTTTGTAGGCACTGTGGTTTTAAAAGCTCCGAGCATGAAACTTAGATATGTAAAAAATGTGTACTTTATTCAAAAAATATTAAAAGACATAGTAAAAATGGACACGTAGATCACCCAAGGGTATATAGTCCCATGGTGCTGGGCATCATGCCGGGGCGACCGCCTAACAATCCCTAAACTCAGTGACCCTCAATCAATATAGTGGCATATACAATAGTGAATAGCAATATCAGTTACCCAAGGTACCATACATCACTATAACAAAAATTGGGGGAAAAAAAGAGAAAAGACCAATAGGTCATGATGGGTCCAAGGGGGAAGGTTCAGCAGTGGAGGCTCCAGCAGATGTCCACCAGCATAGGGATGATCAGTTTCTTGATACCATTTCGAGCGATGCTTCCTCAGGAGAACTGAGTGTGAGTATTACCTTAAAATCCTATGGAAAAAGCATAGGACACAGTATCAATACATATATTGAAAATATAGTGGCTAGTTGAGCCATATAGCAAGTAGAAATGGAAAACTAAATCAAGCATTCAGATACCGATCTTAAGATTGCTAAACACATATACGCATATATACATACAGCTCCATATGTCTGTGGTGAACATCAGGAGAGACCCATGTTGAGGATGGACTGCGAAAAGCCCCGGACATACACAGCATCGCCCCCAATGAAGGATGTGGGGACAGACCTAGGTAGTAATTCAACATAGTATAGTGTATAAAGGGATACGTTCAATCTTATAATTACTAATAGTGCCTGTGCTGTGTGGTTGAGGTATATAGTACTCACTTGTGGTTACAGTTTAATTGGGGAGTATGTAGTAAAAGAGGAGACCAGTAAGTAGAGGGACCCACCTAGATAGTAATTAGATAGTAAGTACTATACACTGGTGTCTATTCAAATCTGCAGCTAATTATACTACTCAGGCTATGTCAATACAGCCCGCAATACTTACAGATAGGTGTGGTTGTAGAAGATATATAATTGTGAGGGAGACCGGATGTAACTTCCTGGATTATACCATGGAGTTTAGCCCGGTATTAATGGTATATACTCAAGTATGCCAGTGTGGATATGATATGATAAATGCCGCAATTGAACCACATATATTGTCCCAGCGGTAGCTCAATCTACAGGGCCACACTCCGGCCCTCAATATTGACACTAGGGCACCTCTAGCCCGAGTCTCTGAAAAAATATAAAGGATACAATGGGTATAAATTCAAAGTCGCACACTGACAGACCAAATCTTGCATACCACACTGTTTGGTCTGCGCTGCTTACCTCGGTGTCTACTGCAATATGTCAAAAAAAGTGTCTCCTGCTAGACAGCCGCCGGGGAAAGTCCGCTCAGCAGTGTCTATAAATGTGGGTCTGCCTCCAATCAGAGCGCAGCAGGGCGAGCGGACCACCCACCCCATGTGTCATCTGACCCAGCCAATGCCCTCCCCTCCACGGTCATCACCGCAGCTAGTGCGTCCAAAGCGACTGTATGGTGGGGGGCGGAGATCCTGATGCCCGCAGAGGGATGGAAGACGGGGGAACAAGGTTATGTTCCCCCATATCTATCCAGCTGCCCCACAGGACTAGTGGGAGGGTCAGGACAATTACACAGGGGATGAGGGAACGAAGTCTGACTCAACTATGTCTTCTTCTACCCAACAGGTTTCACATGGAATGCACCATCTACATCAAGGACATAATCACTCGGGTGCAGCGTAATTATTATGGTGGAGAGTCAGACATCACACAATTTCCTAAACATAGGCCAGATGGCTCCTCAACATTTCAAGCGCCTAAATCGCACAACAGTGACCCCCATGGTGGTTTGGCAGGCACACTCAATACACCCACGGTTAATAGAAACACACACCTAGATCCATTAGCCGCACAAGCACTCCAAATATTTAAATCACACACCAATACACAACAAGCCAACAAGGGCCCAAATCAACATGGCACTGGGGATACCAACCAGATGGCTATACACACGCAAATGTCTAATCCCCCAAGTAGCCAGGGGATTTTTTTTACCAGAATTACACCCCCAAGGGGGAGTGAGACAAAGCACGATGGACCCATACATCAGAAGGGGAGGCACTCAAAACTCAATGAATGGGCAAACTACAGACACACAAGGGGGCTCACACAGCCACCAAAATGGACAAGGGACATCCACCCAGATAGATAGAGATAGATAGAGCCAGCAGCGCTGGCTACCCATATGCTCCGCATCACCAACACCCCCCCCCCCCCCACACACCACATTCTCAGAGATTTACTGCAGACACTCAAACCAAGGATCTTAGTGTAATTATTTTAACCAATACACCACTAACTAAGGGGGAGATTGAAGTATTGGGATTGGGCTTGAATTTTTGCCCAACCAACAATATAAATGTATATGAAACCATTAAAGATCTCTTTCTCTTTAGTAGGAACCTAACATATAAATACATGTTTGATGCAGATAGGATTAGGATGAAAAAGGATAAAGAACTTACCGAAAATATGAAAGGTATGACAATGCAAGACTTCCAGGTGTTGAGAGACCTCATCTTCCTGCTGGAGGAGAATGACACCGGCGGGGAGGATGAGGAGTCCCATACCCCTGATACAGTAAACATCAGAGATAGGTTCAAAAATAAATCCACCAGAATCCCAGATTTAACCACAAATCAATGTGTATGGGCATATATAAGGAAAAGAGGACCAAGGGAATCAGGGGGAATTGCTGTTGGGACTTTTTGACAGCAGCAGTGAGCGAGATATAAAGTACTCAATTTTCCCCTGTACAAACACACAATCTTACAGCCTCTCAGCGTAGAGGATCGAATACCTTAAAAAACAGATGTGATATACCAATAAAGGCATCAGATAAGGGAGGCAACGTGGTAGTGATGACCCATACAAACTACAAAAACATGTATTTACGCATTTTGTCAAATAGGGAATGGTATCAGACCATAACCCATACACAGTTAACCCAGTTCACTGGAGAATTTAAAGAAATTATTGGCCTATGCTGAGGGCCTTGTCGACCAGACCACGTATGAATTCCTCAATGTCCAATACCCCAGAAGTGCGACATTTTACACACTTCCCAAGATACACAAGAATATGGTAGACCCTCCCGGTAGACCTATCATTTCAGGCATTGGAGGACTCTGTAAAAACGCCAGCAAATTCATTTAATTTTTCTTAATGCCACATGTTACTAGTTTACACTCCTATATTAGAGACACATTAGACCTATTGAAACATATAGAGGGCCGGCCTGTCCTTTCAGGCGCACTTCTGATCACACTAGATGTGGAAGCATTGTATTCGAGCATCCCCCATGACAAAGGAATCCAATCGGTTCGCACTTTCCTGTTGGAAGGACCAGACATGGAGTGGGCATTTGGTGAATACCTCCTGAGATTGTTATATTTTATCTTACTAACTATATTATTTATTAACTATAATTTATCTTATCTTAACACAATTGCTTTACTTTTATGGAGTCCCACTACCTCCAGGTGCAGGGCATGGCCATGGGCACTTGTTGTGCCCTGGCCTACACTAACCTGTACCTGGGGGGTGGGAATGAGATATCTGGCATTCTGATATTCTGGAGGAGTTCACCAGCCACATCCTGTGCTGGTACCGTTTTATTGATGACATGTTTATTATTTGGACAGGTACAGAACACAACCTCCTTAAGTTTGTTAAACTTATCAATGTGAACGACTTTAACCTTAAATTTACCCTATGATACCACCACCAGAGGGCAACCTTTTTGGATTTAGAAATCTATTATGACCAGGATTCATGTTTGGCAATTAATTTATATCGTAAGGAGGCCGCAGGCAATACCCTGTTACATGCAGATAGTGCCCATCACCCAACATTGATACGCAGCATTCCATATGCCCAATATGTTAGACTTAAAAGGAACTGTACACCTCTTGAGGAATTCAAAGTGCAGGCAGACAAACTACGCTCTAGACTTCTAAAAAGAGGACATAGCAAGACATTATTGCATAAAGCATTAAACCGGGTCCAGGCACAAGACAGACAGACACTTTTATGCCAACCCCGCAGTTGCAACCAAGCCTCTACCACTAAATTTGTGATGCAGTTCTCTTCTCAGCACATTGAGCTGCGCACAATAGTGAAGAAACACTGGCACATTCTACTACAGGACCCCATAGTGTCCAAATACATCAGGGACAGACCAGAAAGAGTCTTTCGAAGAGCACCATCCATTAGAAACCAATTAACTTCCAAATGATTTACCTAATGGCATATTTAAATGCAATAATTGTGACACATGTTCGGGCGTGATGACGTCAATGCGTGGCTCCGCCCCACATGTTTCGTCACAACTGACGTCTTCCAGGTAGGGCGGAGCCACGTATTGAGGTCATCGCGCCCCCACGTGATCCCAGAAGCACGGGTTACTGTATGAGTACCGGTTTGCCTATGTTGTACAACAATCGTCTTTTCTACATTGCTGTAAGTAGCCACTTGGCACTTTTTGTTTTAAAATAAATAAACCAGAATTACACTATTGTGGACCCTCTTTCCCTTATATATGGTATGAATCCCATTGAGTGACTAGTGCAGATCCATCGAGGAACGGTGAATGAGACCCAATTAAGGATTATGCCCGCAGAGGCTATCTGCTGCGCTAGTGACCATTTCTAGAGATAGGTGGTCATTGAGTTCCGGTAAGGATCCTCGATTACAGTGTGGTGTAGGTGTCCTCACGGCCCCCTCCCCTCTCCTCTCCTCCTTTTTTAACACCTGGTGGAAGGACCCCTTTAACATCCCATAAAGAGATACAGACTTCCTTATCTGCTCATTGGAACTCACCCACAGACTCTCTTTTCACCTATTGAGCACATATCAGTTTTTGTTTTTTGCACTTTACATTATAGTGATTTATTGATATTTTTATTCTTTGATCATTTGCACATAATTTATATTGGTGAGTATATATTTATTTTATTTATATGTTCACTACACAGATGATTTGTTCATAACTATTTTAACCATTTCTCATCGCTTATGACTTCATAGTCATTTGTATAATATTCACACGTGACACTGTTTGGTGTTTATTTCATAGTTAAATTGTATCTTAAATTAGTTGGAACTAGCGCAATCTATTTATATATGTACATCATATTATATCCACTTGAGTATATACCATTAATACCAGGCTAAACCCCATGTATGATCCAGGAAGTTACATCCAGTCTCCCTCACAATTATATATCTTCTACAACCACACCTATCTGTAAGCATTGCGGGCTGTATTTACATAGCCTGAGCAGTATAATTAGCTGCAGATTTGAATATACACCAGTGTATAGTACTTGCTATCTAATTACTATCTAGGTGGGTCCCTCTACTTACTGGTCTCCTCTTTTACTACATACACCCCAATTAAACTGTAACCACAAGTGAGTACTATATACCTCAACCACACAGCACAGGTACTATTAGTAATTATAAGATCGAACGTATCCCTTTATACACTATACTATGTTGAATCACTACCTAGGTCTGTCCCCACATCCTTCGTGGGGGGGGGGGCGATGCTGTCCTGGGCTTTTCGCAGTCCATCCTTCACATGGGTTTCTCCTAATGTTCACCACAGACATATGGAGCTCTATGTATATATGCGTATACGTGTTCAGCAATCTTAAGATCCGCATCCGAATGCTTGATTTTGTTTTCCATTTCTACTTGCTATATGGTTCAACTAGCCGCCATATTTTCAATATATGTATTGATACTGTGTCCTATGCTTTATTCCATAGGATTTTAAGGTAATACTCACCCTTGGTTCTCCTGAGGAAGCGTCGTTCGACACGAAACATGTAGAGATGATATCAAGAAACTGATCATCCCTATGCTGGTGGATGTCTGCTGGAGCCTCCGCCGCTGAACCTTCCCCCCTTGGACCCATCATGACCTATTGGTCTTTTCCCAATTTTTGTTATAGTGATGTATGGTACTTTGGGTAACTGATTTTTCTATTCAGTATTGTATATGCCACTATATTGATTGAGGGTCACTGAGTTTAGGGATTGTTAGGCGCTCGCCACGGCATGATGCCCACCACCATGGGACTATATACCCTTGGGTGATCTACATATCTGTTTTTACTATGTCTTTTAATATTTTTTGAATAAAGTATACATTTTTTACATATCTAAGTTTCATGCTCGGATCTTTGAAAACCACAGTGCCTATAAAGTCCCCAATTTTCTTTTTAGAAACACCCAGTACCTTCCTGAGTACCTATCTGCAGACCATCAGAGTACCCAAGTACCTATCTGCTGCCCATCAGAGTACCCGTCACCAGCCCTGAGTACCCGAGTACCTATCTGCAGACCATCAGAGTACCCGAGTTCCTGTCTCGAGCCCATCAGAGTACCCAAGTACCTATATTCAGCCCATAAGAGTACCTGTCTCCAGCCCATCAGAGTACCTGAGTACCTGTCTCCAGCCAAGATCCGAGTACATATCTGCAACCCATCAGAGTACCCTAGTACCTGTCTCCAGCTCAGAGTACCTGAGTACCTATCTGCAGACCATCAGAGTACCCAAGTACCTATCTGCAGCCCATCAGAGTACCCGAGTACCCGCCACCAGCCCATCAGAGTACCCGAGTACCTATCTGCAGCCCTTCAGAGTACCCAAGTACCTATCTCAAGCCCATTATAGTACACAAGTACCTGTCTCCAGCCCATCGGAGTACCCGAGCTACCTGTATCCAGCCCATAAGAGTACCTGTCTCCAGCCCATCAGAGTACCTGAGTACCTGTCTGCAGTTCATCAGAGTACCCAAAGTACCTTTCTACAGCCCATCAGAGTACCCAAGTACCTATCTCCAGCCCATAATAGTACACAAGTACCTGTCTACAGCCCATCGGAGTACCCGAGCTACCTGTATCCAGCCCATAAGAGTACCTGAGTACCTGTCTCCAGCCCATCAGAGTACCTGAGTACCTGTCTCCGGCCCAGAGTACCCAAGTACCTGTCTCCAGCCCAGAGTATCCGAGTACCTATCTGCAAACCATCAGCGTACCCTAATACCTGTCTCCAGCTCAGAGTACCTGAGTACCTATCTGCAGACTATGATAGTACCCTAGTACCTATCTTCAACCCATCAGAGTACCCAAGTACCTGTCTCCAGTCCAGTAGAGTACCTGAGTTCCTATCTTCAGCCCAGAAGAGTACTTGAGTACCTATCTGCAGCCCATCAGAGTACCTGAGAGCTTATCTACAGCCCATCAGAGTACTTGAGTACCTGTCTCCAGCTCAGAGTACTCAAGTACCTGTCACCAGCCCAGAGTACCCATGTACCTTTCTGAAGCCCATCAGAGTACCCAAGTACCTGTCTCCAGCCCATTAGTGTACCCAAGTACCTATCTGCAGCCCATCAGAATACCAGAGCACCTGTCTGCAGTCCATCAGAGTACCAGTGTGCCTATCTGCAGCCTATCAGTGTACCCAAGTAACTATCTGCAGCCCATCAGAGTATGCGAGCATCTGTCTCCAGCCAAGAGTATACCGAGTACCTATGTCCAACCCATCAGAGTACATGTCTGCAGTTCATCAAAGTACCTGAGTACCTGTAACTGTCTACAGCACATCAGAGTACCAAAGTACCTATCTCCAGCCCATCAGAGTATATGAGTACCTGTCTCCAGCATTTTGGAGTACCTGAGGTACCTGTATCCAGCCCATCAGAGTACCTGAGTACCTGTCTCCAGCCCATCAGAGTACCTGAGTACCTGTCTCCAGCCCAGAGTACCCAAGTACTTGGCTCCAGCCCAGAGTACCCGAGTACCTGGCTCCAGCCCAGAGTATCCGAGTACCTATCTGCAGCCCATCAGAGTACCCAAGTACCCATCACCAGCCCAGAGTACCCGAGTTCCTATCTTCAGCCCATTAGAGTACCCAAGTACCTATCTTCAGCCCATCGGAGAACACGAATACCTGTCTTCAGCCCATCAGAATATCCGTGTACCTATCTTCAGCCCATAAGAGTACTTGAGTACCTATCTGCAGCCCATCAAAGTACCTGAGAGCCTATGTGCAGCCCATCAGAGTACCCAAGTACCTGTCTCCAGCCCAGAGTATCCGAATCCCTATCTGCAGCCCATCAGAGTATCCGAGTACCTGTCTCTTGCTCAGAGTACCCGAGTACCTATCTGCAGACCATCAGAGTACCCGCGTACCTATCTGCAGACCATCAGAGTACCCAAGTACCTGTCACCAGCCCAGAGTACACAAGTACCTATCTGCAGCCCATAAGAATACCTGAGTACATGTCTCCAGCCCATCAGAGTACCAGTGTACCTATCGGCAGCCCAGAAGAGTACTCGAGTACCTATCTGCAGCCCATCAAAGTACCTGAGAGCCTATCTGCAGCCCATCAGAGTACCTGAGTACCTGTCTCCAGCCCAGAGTACCCAAGTACCTTTCTGAAGCCCATCAGAGTACCCAAGTACCTGTCTCCAGCCCATTAGTGTACCCAAGTACCTATCTGCAGCCCATCAGAATACCAGAGCACCTGTCTGCAGTTCATCAGAGTACCAGTGTGCATATCTGCAGCCCATCAGTGTGCACAAGTAACTATCTGCAGCCCATTAGAGTATGCGATCATCTGTCTCCAGCCAAGAGTATACCGAGTACCTATGTCCAACCCATCAGAGTACATGTCTGCAGTTCATCAAAGTACCTGAGTACCTGTCTACAGCCCATCAGAGTATCCAAGTACCTATCTCCAGCCCATCAGAGTATATGAGTACCTGTCTCCAGCATTTCAGAGTACCCGAGCTACCTGTATCCAGCCCATAAGAGTACCTGATACCTGTCTCCAGCCCATCAGAGTACCAGTGTACCTATCGGCAGCCCAATAGAGTACCCAAATATCTATCTGCAGCCCATGCCTCATAGAATATACCTTGGGTGTTTGCTTTCCAAAATGGGGTCATTTTGTGGGCATTTCCATTGTCCTGGTGCTCCAGGGCCTTCACAAGTGTTATAGGTAGTCAGGATATTAGATATGCAATTTATGCTCCTAGAACATCTTACGGTGCTTCCTGCATGTTGGGCCTCTGTATGTGGCCAGGCTGTGTAAAATACGTTTTCATTTTCTTTCCACATTTTCCAAATACTTTTGGAAAAAAATTACATGTTAAAAAGACTCATGATGCTTCATAAAATATATGTTGAGGTGTTTGTTTTAAAAAATGGGGTCATTTTGTGGGTAATTCCACTGTCCTCGTGCTCCAGGGCCTTTAAAGGTGTGATAGGCTGTCAGGAAATGATATGTATAATTTATGCTCCTAGAATGCCTGACGGTGCTCCCTGCATATTTGCACTCTACATGTGGCCATGATGTTTAAAAGACTCAGACATGTGGTATCGCCATACTCAGGAGGAGTAGCAGAATGTATTGTGGGGTGTAATTGCAAGTATGCCTATGCCGTGTGTGAGAAATAACTTGTTATAACAATTTTGTGCAAAAAAAAAATACTAATTTCTTAATTTTCCCAAGAATTGTGGGAAGAAAATACAACTTCAAAAACTCACCATGCCCTAAATACCTTGGGCTATCTACTTTCCAAAAAGGGGTCATTTTGGGGGGGTATTTGTACTGTTCTGACATTTCAACGCCTCAAGAAATGAGATAAGCCATCAGTACATGAGTACATGAGGTGTGATCAGGTGTGATCAATTTTCAATGATTGGCACCATAGCTTGTAGACTCTATAACTTTCACACAGACTAAATAATATCCACTCATTTGGGTTTTTGTTACCAAAGATATGTAGCGTTATAAATTTTGGCCCAAATTTAGGAACAAAAATTACTTATTTTCAAAATTTTATAATAGAAATGAAAAAAAGTGTTTTTCTTTTCAAAATGTTCGCTCTTTTTTCGTCATATCCGGTCCATCACAGCCGTTTATGTGATATTCGCAGACGGTGGTAGCAAGCTAGAGGAACACAGGCTGGTAATCACGCGATTGCAAGACATTGATATCCCATGCTGTCAATCCATCTTTGTCCTGTAAGTTGTTTTATATTTGCACAAAAAAAAAAGCATTTTTTTCACTATGAAGGTCCTTTTGTTTTTCTGAGTTGCCTGGATTGCTTGTATCCTGATGGTTGCGATTTGGATATTCGGTCTGATCCTCCAGTTGTTCCCCGGCCAAGAATCACCCTCACCAGTATCTAGCTTTTCTGACCCTTTGACTGGAAAGCAGATGGTCCACATCCTCTAGTGAGTGGGGTCACAAGAGGGTTCCTGGAACCTGGCACTTTTTGCACAGGTTTTGTGTGGAGCACTGGAGAGCACTTTTGAAGCACGCTGTCATTTAAGCATTAAGCATAAAAGACACTTTAAGACTTTACTGCACTATTTAGTTCATGGATTATTTATGGACATTTATATTTATATATATTCTATACTTGTGATGTTGGGAGAGATTTATGGTTTAGTGTCACATGTGCAGGGTTGGCGCTGTGTTTATTGACACAGCTCCTCATACTAAAGGTCATGACACAGGAAGGAGTTGATCAGCTGACCTCATTAGCACACATCCTGAATCATCCACCCTCCTACCTACCCACCCATTTCCAGGTGCACATTTTTTTAAATGAAATGCAATAAACCAGTGATCATCCTTCTCAGTAAATACACAGGCACCTATCTAACCAATCACTCTGTTTCCAATCAGGCAGGCCCTTTCATTAAAGAGTTGGTGGTAGCTCTGCTCCACATAGGGTGTTATCTCACCTCTCATTCCCTGCACACTTCAAAATGCTAAATGAACGATCTATGCTAGATTAATGTTAAGGTAGAAAAAAAGTGATGCCTGTGTATTTAGTGAAAAGGGTGATCACTGATTGATTGCATTTCATTTAAAAACATGTACCTGGAAATAGGTGGGTAGGTAGGAGGGTGGATGATGCAGGATGTGTGCTAATGAGATCAGCTGGTCAACTCCTTCCTGTGTCATGGCCTAAAGTCTGACCAGGAAATAAGGCAGAAGTAATGGATACATTTGGGAAACATCCATGAAGACAATGAAGTAAGTGTCTGTAGAATTAATAGAAAGCTTTGATTTTTTTTGCAAAAGAAGCACATTAATGTTATATTGGTACATAGGGGAGCTGGAATTTAGAAAAACAAAGTGAACTTAGCCTTTAAGAAATGAGATAGACAGTGAGAACATAAGGACTGATCAATTTTTAAATATACAGTGTATATACCATAGTTTTAGACTATATTAACTGTCACGCTGACTAAATCATTTACACCGATTTGGTTTTTTTAAATTTTTTTAATATATGTAGCAGAATACATTTTGGCATACATTTATGAAAAAGATTATTTATTTGCAAAATGTTATGACAGAAACTATGAAAAACATGTTTTTCAAAACGTTCTGTCTTTTTTTCCCTTTATATAGCAAAAAATAAGAAACAGCAAAAAACAAAAACCCAGTGGTGATTAAATACCACCAAAATGCTCTAGCTGTCTCAATATATATATATATAATTCATTTGGGTACCACATGGAGTAATAGTCAATCAAAATATGAAATCACTGGGGGCGTGGCCTGACGCGACGGAGAGCAGACGTCTTTCACCGAAGCTCCGATCTGAGCCCAAGAAATCCGCTGACATCCATCAGATTCAAGGGTCGGTAAGAGTCCATCTCACCCCACCACTGCCCCTGGGTCACTCTCCACCGACTGGAGAAACTTTTAGAGCGGCGCGGAGCCGCGAAACCGCTAACCCTACACACGAGGTGCCGCCGGCGGAGGCCCGCGGCTTCCATATAACAGGGCCAACAACACTCAATCCCGGTACCCAGACGAAACAGGACACACCGAATCAGAGCAGACAAATACCACGGCCTTAAAATAATCTCTTACCTGAACGGCGACCACATTCGGCTCCTTCCACTAATCGAGCCCGAGGCTCACACGCGGCCTATAGGCAATCCGCCATCTTGGTACACCCAAACACACCAGCGGTGCAGCGCGCCTAGGCCCAACACGGAGCTTCCTTCTAGCTGACATCTAGAAGCAACACAAGAGGTCCCGTGAGCCAAACACAGTGACCCCAAACTCCGCACCTCACAGAAGACCAATTCTGGAGTGACCAGGGCACAGAACTATGACCACTTAACCCTTACTGCTCACCCATTCGGAGAGACACTTTGTACAGCGTCTGACCACAACAAAGCAGCACTCTTTCCTGCTCAAACATACATAATCAAGACAATACAGCCAAATATCTCAACCCCAATATATGACAACAATGACCTCAAGGAAGAGGAAAGAGTATAAACCCCCTAAGAAACTCACTGAATTCTTCCCTCAACCCCCAAAAACAAACTCAACCCAGCATGTCTCAGGCGTTGGACCAGGGTCATACACAGACCTTCCAGACGCAGAGGAGGAGGCTTTGCAATATAGCCAAATACCACCCATGGACCCCCTTCACTCACCTACATCCTCAGCTGGCAACAGTCCAGCAAAATCCAGGCAACGCTTAAACCCGGACCCAACAGACCTAGAAGAAAATCATGACCACAATAACAACCCCTCGCCCATCACAGAATTTCCCACAACGGGGCTTCCAGTATTAGACACCACCATGAAAGAGATGCTAATCTCACTACAATCAGCCATGCACAATGACATCCTTACACTCTTCAACAAATTTAATGTGGGGATCCACGCCATCTCAAGAAGAGTACAACATACTGAACACCAAATGGGGGCAATGACAGAGACAGTAAATGACCTGGTAGACGCAGTGGAAAACACGAGAGATGAACAACAATGGCTGAAGGCCAAAATTGCTGACCTTGAGGATAGGTCCCGTAGAAATAACATTAAACTGCGAGGGATCCCTGAAAAGATCCTACCTAAAGACCTCAACAATTACGCCAGGAAATTAATTACGACCGTACTACCAGACTCCACCCCGATGGACACGGTCATAGACCGTATACACCGACTACCCAAACCCTCACACTTACCTGATGACGTGCCGAGAGATGTACTGATGAGGGTACACTTCTACCACACGAAAGAGCACCTACTGCAAAAATCAAGA
>BLSH010148448.1:93255-134849 GCA_018402905.1 Glandirana rugosa
GTAAACAGGTAATAGAGAACACATAACTCGAATGATACATTTACTATACATCTAATTTCACACTGAAAACTTGACGTATACTTTTGGAATGGTTTTTTTTGTTGAAAAAATTAAAATAAAAAATTTACATAAGGATAAATTAAGCAATAATTGGAATTTGAAACAGTACGAAACACGGTCTTCGTATGGTAGTCACGGTAAAATTTTCAATCTTTGTTTTTAATTTACATATGAAAAATAAATGTCATATTACTGAAAATAAATTGGTGAAGTTCAGACCTGACAAAGTGGGGGAAGGTCAGGTCTGGTAAAAAGTCATAAATCACTAAAGTATAAAAAAAGCTTCCGAGCCAGGGTATGCCCAAAGGCTCTGTTCTGTAATCTTTCCACTAAAATTCAATAAACACCAATTGAAAAAAAAAAAAAAAAATATGAAATCACTAAATACTGAAAAATGGTCTGGACTGGAAGGGGGTGAAACAGTCCAGACTTGAAGTGGTTAAATAAAAGTCATTATACTGTAAATAAAAAGTATACATTTAATTTTTGTTTCTAACTTTTAAAATGGCACTGATGGTATGCTTCTGGCACAAAGCATGACAAAGTTTAAGGTTAATAACGAATTAAATAGGAATACATTTAAAAAATAAAATTAAAAAAGTTGTTTTTTTTGGTAAGGTTTTCATATGCAGTTCAAAAGTCACACTTTAATCTACATATCATTTACATAGTAAGCTCAATACACAAGAGATAATGGACAAATGGAACTAAGTAGTTGTATGACCAATGTCACCTCTTTCTGTTCCCCATTTCATTCCATAACCCTCTCTTATCCCTATCTGACGGTGTATCATGAACAACAGTCAAATCAAATTCATTTTAGATTGATTGCACTATACGTTAGAACAAAACTTTTTCTGACAGAATTCTTGCCCCCAAATTATCAGCAATAAAAGTAACTGCTTAGACCTCTGACTTAATTGTCTCTTTTTATTTATGATACTGGTTTATTTATTGAGCTGAACAGAAAGCAGGCTTTTTGCCCACCAGCACAGACTGATATTTTCTGACATTTTGTGTTACTCCGCATTATCACTTTCATTCTACAGTGAGGCCAGCAAAGTCTTAGCTGCCCAGAGGCATTGCAAAGAGACAGCAAAGGTCTCACAGAATTGGATGAATGTAGACGGTCTAGTATAAAGCTTGAATAATGGTCTTCCCATTTAGACACTATTTTCTCACTGAGAAATGAGAAACGGGAGACTTTAATTCTGCTGTAAACATTACACTACACTGAAAACGCCAAAATTAATATTTAATTATTTTCTACTATTGAATAGTCTTTCTTTCATTATTTACTGTTGTTTTTACCCTTTTAACCATAGTAACATTATTTAAAGTGCATCCAAGATGTTGCCTTGCTGGAAACATGGAAGAACCATGATTTGTGATTTCACTGGGGGTAGTGGGTGAGTCCGCTTTAACCACTTCCTTACTGGGCACTTAAACCCCCCTCCTGCCCGGACCAATTTTCAGTTTTCAGCGATGTCGCTCTTTGAACGACAATTGCACGGTCGTGCGACGTTGTACCCAAACAAAATTTGCGTCCTTTTTTTCCCACAAATAGAGCTTTCTTTTGGTGGTATTTGATCCCCTCTGCGTCATTTCTGATCGCCGCTATAAACAAAAAAAGAGCGATAATTTTGAAAAAAAAACTATATTTTTTACTTTTTGCTATAATAAATATCCAATAAAATAAAAAATAAAAAAACAAATTTATTCATCAGTTTTGGCCGATATATATTCTTCTACATATTTTTGGTAGAAAAAATCTTAATCAGCGTTTATTGAGTGGGTTGCGCAAAAGTTATAGCGCCTACAAACTATGAACATTGATTTATGGCGTTTTTATTATTATTTTTTTTTTTTACTGGTAATGGCGGCGATTTGCGATTTTTATCGGTACTGCGATATCGAGGCGGACATGTTGGACATTTTTGACACATTTTTGGGACCAATGACATTTATACAGCGATCAGAAATTTAAATGTCCACTGATTACTGTATAAATGTCATTGGCAGTGAAGGGGTTAACCTGCAGGGGGCAGTGAAGGGGTTAACTATGTTCCCTGTGTGTGTTCTAACTGTGGGGGGGGCGGGGTTGACAGGGGCATGACAGATCTAACTGATCCCAGTGAAAGGGATCAATAGATATGGCATGCCCCCACTCACAGAACGGGGAACCGCCGTGTTTACTTTGGCGGTTCCCCGTTCCTCCTCTCTGTAAGGAGATCGCGGGTCTCCGGTGGACATCGGGTCTGCCCGACCCGCGGCCACACTCCCGCAGCTTGCGCCCACGGGAGCGCGCCCAGCACAAGCCAAATGGGAGGACGTCTATAGACATCCTCCCGGCATTTTAGAGCCGCGCTGTAGCCATCATTCGACTATGGCGTGGATGGGAGGAGGTTAATAACAAACAATGCGCTCTAAAGCTCACTATACAGATTGCAATGCTACTGTACAATAATTTGTATAAGTTCAGTTAGATGTACTAAATATATGTAAAATGAGGACCTATCTAGCCGCTTGCCGACTGTATAACTTAAATATATGCCAGCAAGGCGGCTCTGCTGTTCAGGGTCATGTACCTAGTACGTGATCCTGCAATTCTGGGTCTGGGGCGACCTGTTCCTGCTGTTATCATACACAGTGGGAGCTGATCTGTGGGTACTGCAGACTTGATGTCCGCCGACACATGCCAATCTGTAGGGAAGGAATTGATCCTGTGTTCTGGCAAAGCAGGAACATGGATCAGTGCCCTCCCCTAGTAAAATCACCTCCCACAGTACACAAGTACTGGCTAGGCACACAGTTAACTCTTTGATCGCCCCTGATATTAACACCTTTCTAATCACAGAGGCAGTGCATATTTTTTAGCACTGTTCACTGTATTAGTGTCTCTGGTCTCCAAAAAGTGTCAAAAGTGTCAGCTAGTTTCCGATTTGTCTGCTGCAATATCGCTGTCCCGTTATAAGTTTTATTTGAGTACAGCATTGCACGACCGCCCAATTGTCAGTTAACCACCTGGTGACCAGCCGGTGGCAGCATGTGGGATCTCCTGTGCAAATTGCCGTAGCTGCATGGCGGGTGTGGGAGCAAGTGGTGTGGGCACACGCGTGCCACCAGAGGCACTGTCATGACTCAATGTCCGCCGACCACCCATGATCACTCCCAAAACAGCCAGAATGGGGATCTGCAAGTGTAAACAAAGCAGATCCCTGTTATGACAGGGGGGCTGAGAGAGATTTTCTGTTCCCAGTGATAGAGAACAACTATCTCTCTCCTCCCCCAGTCAGCCCAGCCCCCATACAGTTAGAAATACTTCCCAGGGAACACTGTTAACTCCTTGATCGCCCCCCTAGTGTTAACCCCTTCCCTGTCAGTGACATTTACACAGTAATCAGTGGCTATTTAAAGCTCTGATCACTGTATAAATGTCATTGGTCACAATGTGGCAGTCCCACTAAAAATTGCAGATTTCCGCCATTACTAGTAAAAAAAAAAAAAAAAATCTATTCCCATAGTTTGTAGACATGATAACGTTTGCCCAAGCCAATCAATATACGCCTATTGCCATTTTTTAACCAAAAATATGTAGAATACATATCAGTGTTGCCAACTGTCCGTAGATTTGTGGACAGTCCATAAATTGCAGCCCATTTTTGGGTGTCCGTAAGTATCAGTTATGGACAAGCGGCGCCCGTAAATATATGGCCGTGGGCTGACAAATTACACTGCGCATGCTCTGTTCCAAAAGCTCGCCGGGCTCGTAACACTCGGCCGTGTGGGTGCATGCGCAGTGAGTAAATGACTTAATGGCACCTCCTGGTGCCATTTTTGAATGGACAGCGTGTCTGAGTCTCGGCACTGCATCAGACAGTGGAGCGGGCAGGAGATCGAACCCTGGCCCGCCGCTGCAACGCACTATATGGCTGGCGCTTGTTAGAGCCAGGGATTCCCACCATGACAGCACTGTGCCCTTGCTTGCACCATCCATCCTTGGCTGCTGGAGTGGACGGACTGTGGCCAGGCCTGCATCCATCAATCCATTGCTTGGCTGGCTGCTATCAATTGTGATGCCCTCAGGCAGTAGTTATCAGGCAAGAATGCCAGTGGTGAGATGTTCAGGATCTCTGTCTTGTTAACTCTTGTATCCTGTCCACAGTCTTCCTCTGACCATCTCTGTACCATGTCTGCAACCATCCTTTGACCACCTCTGTACGATGTCTGCAATCTTCCTCTGACCACCTCTGTATCATGTCCGCAACCTTCCTCTGACCACCTCTGTACTATGTCCATCGTGAAGCCATGCCGGGACAGAGAAGGACACTGATGTGTTGCTGCCCTGTGGAGAGGTAAAAGGGGCACAGGAGGAGGACACACTGCTGTGGACAGGTAATATGAAGGTGGACAGAGGAGGAAGCTACTGTGAGAGGGTGAGGAGGACACTACCATGTCCGCAGCCTCTGTCCACCTCCTGTATGATGTCTGCAGCCTCTGTCTACCTCCTGTATGATGTCTGCAGCCTCTGTCCACCTCCTGTATGATGTCTGCAGCCTCTGTCCACCTCCTGTATGATGTATGCAGCCTCTGTCCACTTCCTGTATGATGTATGCAGCCTCTGTCCACCTCCTGTATCATGTCTACAGCCTCTGTCCACCTCCTGTATCGTGTCTGCAGCCTCTGTCCACCTCCAGTATCATGTCTGCAGTCTCTGACCACCTCCTGTATCATGTCTGTAGTCTCTGACCACCTAATGTATCATGTCTGCAGTCTCTGACCATCTCTTGTCTTTTATCATGTATGCAGTCTCTGAGGGGGAGTCTGGACTCTGGAGAGGTGTCAAGAGTGGGAGCGACGCGTGGAGAGAGTAGACTACAGAATAAAACCAGAGCCGCCAAGCTGGAGCCGTCTGGCTGAGCCCTGAATGGTGCACTTGAGAGGAGGTCAATGACAGTGCCACCAGGCCATTCTGGGGGGGGGTTGCTAATGTAAGGGGGCACTGATATAAAAGGTTCCCCCCTATATTAGTAACCCCCCCTTACCTTAGTGTATTCACTCTGCAGAAGGTGATCTCTGGTCACCAGAGCCCCCCCTTACATCAGAGTTCCCCCTCAGATCATGATCTGCAACGTTTCCATTTACATAAGGGTTCCTTTTCACTGTAAGGGGGAATTCTGCAGACTTTGGTGTAAAGGGGTATCTCTGTGCTGATTGGGTTATAGTAACCTGACCTTCATGTCAATGGAGAAATATGTTTTTTGATTTTTGTTTAACTTAAACACATTGCTAATAGTACTAGCTATATGTTTAAATATTGATATTTGCACGGTTTAGCACTGAAAACTGTAATTTTAGGTATTTTATTCAGTGTCAGTAAAAAATGTGGCTCTGCCAGTAAATTTCATGATTTTTGGCAGTAAAAAAATGAGTGTTGTTTGTAAATTTTGGCATTTTGCCAGTAAATTTCACTTTGGAGAGTTGGCAACACAGATACATTTCGGCCTAAACTGAGAAAGACATTTGTTTTTTTTACATTTTTTTGGGATATGTATTATAGCAAAGAGTAAAAAATATTGTGTTTCAAACTTGTCGCTTTTTTTTTTTTGTTTATAGCGTAAAAAATAAAAACCACAGAGGTGATCAAATACCACCAAAAAAAGCTCTATTTGTGGGAAAAAAGGACATAAGCTTTTCTTGTGTACAACGTCACACGACCGCGCAATTGTCAGCTGAAGCGACGCAGTGCCGTATTGCAAAAAATGCTGTGGTCAGGAAGTGGGTAAAACCTCCTGGGGTTGAAGTGGTTAAAGTAACGAAGTGCCATATCACAAAAAATTGTCTGGTCATGAAGGGGGGTAAATCTTCTAGAGGTCAAGTGGTTAAAAGCATAGTCCACCTTTTGGAAATAATAAATAAATGCACCTACATTGATAAAATAAATTATGTTAATTTACCCACTTGTATTTACATTGGAGGCCACAGAGAATTGCAGTCATGATCAGTGCATCACGTATACATTACACAGGCTTCTAAAGCTCTTCTAATGGTACATACAAAGCTAAAGACCTACCACTATGATGCTGGAGGAATTAATCAGGATGTCATCGTACATGTGTTCCAATGGATCTACAAGTTCCTCTGTTCCAGCAGCAGATGGAACTTACATTCACAGAGTGTGAGTAGATCTGTGAAGGGATGCCGTTGTAAAATGGTAACAGAATGATGCAGGGAGAAGCAATTCAGGAAAATGTTTGTGGGGGAAGGGTAGGTTTTGATTTGAAGGAATGAGGCTGAGAAATGTGACCATGTTTCATGTTATACCCAACATTTGGTTGCAGCATGAAATATGGTGGCCTTGGTCTTTAAAGAGTATATCTATGGTCAAAATGTAAAATTGTATGTTCATTTTTCCTTTGTACATTGTATTTCAATTATTTCTAGCCTACTCCTATTAAACTGAATGATCTTCAAGTGTGTTTGTCTTTATGAAGATCGCCACACATTTACTTCCTTGAATTCTGTGACATGTATTCACTATGATCTATGAGTAGGCACTGCTGTGTCACACATTTCACAGAGCCTGCATTCTGAACTACAGAGGTGCTGAAAGAATGAGTTTCAGGAGGTGTAGTTAGTTCAAGAATCACTGCTTGCAGGTAGCAAGGTACCGTTGTATATTTAGGCCCCATACACACGGGCATATTGAAAAACGAGCTGTAACGTCAATACCGATACCAGGAAAAAAGCCACGTTAAAAACGCAATGCTATCAGCGTTTTGCATTGACGTTTTGCATTGACATCAGTGCACATAGCTTTCAGGAAAAGGGGTGGGGATGAGTGAGCACCCCCCTCCGGGACCACACCAGGCCGCGTGCCCTCAACATGGGGGGTGGGTGCTTTGGGCAGGGGGGGCCCCCCACCCCAAAGCACTTTGTCCCCATGTTGATTAGGACAAGAGCCTCTTCCCAATGACCCTGGCCGTTGGTTGTCGGGGTCTGCTGGCAGGGGCTTATGGAAATCTACAAGCCCCCTTTAACAAGAGGGCATCCAGATCCTGGCCCCCCACCCTATGTGAATGAGTATGGGCATAGGTGTGCGAAGCCTATTGCACTAGGGTGTGCACCCCTAAAGCTCACACATATTTGCACATGTGTGCATGTGCATACATCTAACGGCATCAGCAGAACAATGGACGGTGTTGGTAGGGCAGAGATTGGTGTTATATAAGCTTTTATTTTTATTATTTTTTTTACAATTTTTTGGGGGAGTGGGGGCTTTGGTGAAATATCAGGGGTCTAAACAGGGGAAATCTGCGCCAAACAGGGTGATTATGGTGTGCCCAGGCACACCTGGCACACCCTCTGTGCACACCTATAAGTATGGGGTACATGGTACCCCTACTCATTCACCTAGAAAAAAATGTAAAAAAAACCCCCAACCTACACAGGTTTTTAAAATATTTTATTAAATCAGCTCCGGAGTCTTCTCCCCTCTCTTCTCTGTCTCCTTCTTTCTTCGGCTCTTTTGCGGGGTCTTCTGTCTTCTGAGGGGGGTCTTCTGTCTTCTGCACCATTGCCTTATACTGGCATGGGGCGGGGCCATCAGCGGGTGGCCCCCCATGCCAATATAGGGCAATCGCGCAGTACAGACCCGGCATTCAAGTGGGAGAGAGAGACGAGTCAACATCTCCAGAAGTGAGAGGGAGAAGACAGAGGGGGAGACAGAATCAAAAGAGCGGCAAAAGAGCAGAAGACATAAGACCCCCCTCAGAAGACAGGAGACCAATCAGAAGACACCGCAAAAGAGCTGAAGAAAGAAGGAGACAGAGAAGAGAGGGGAGAAGATGCTGGAACTGATTTAATAAAATATTTTAAAAACTTGTGTAGTGTGTTTTTTTTTTACATTTTTTTCGAGGTGAATGGGTAGAGCTACGATGTACCCCATACTCATTCACATAGGGTGGGGGGGCGGGGTCTGGGTTTCCGATAAGCCCCTGCCCGCAGACCCCAACAACCAACGGCCAGGGTTGTCTGGAAGAGGCTCTTGTCCTCATCAACATGGGGACAAAGTGCTTTGGGGTGGGATGGCCACCCCCCCATGTTGAGGGCATGTGACTTGGTACAGTCTAGGATGGGGGGCACTCGCTCGTCCCCACTCATTTTCCTGGCCTGCCAGGCTGCATGCTCGGATAAGGGTTTGGTATGGATTTTGGGGGGGACCCCACGCCATTGTTTTAGGCATGGGTGTTCCCCTAAAAATCCAAACCAGACCGAAGGGCCTAGTGCCTCTTGGGGGGAACCCCACGCAAAAATTTTTCGTTAATCTTTGTAGGGGTTCCTCTTCAAGACCCTCTGCACACAAGTTGCACCGCAAGTCAGATCATCATGATCCAACTTCTGGTGCGACTTCTATTCAAATCAATAGGCCCCCATAGGTAACCCTTCACTGTCAATGGCATTTACACAGTAATCAGTGCATTTTTATAGCACTGATCTCTGTATAGATTGCCAATGGTCCCAAAAAAGTGTCAAAATGGTCCGGCATGTCCACTGCAATATCGTAGTACCGCTAAAAATCACAGATCGCCGCCATTACTAGTAAAACATTTAAAAAAATAAAAACCCCAGAAATTAATTCTCTCATTTGTAAACGCGGCAACTTTTGTGCAAACCAATGAATAAATGTCAATTGCGATTTTTTTTTTACCAAAAATATGAGGAAGATATAAATTGCCCAAAACTGATGAAAAGAAAAAGTTTTTTCTAATTTTTTTTGGATTTGCATTTTAGCAAAAAGTAAGAAAAATCTTTTTTTTGCAAAATTGTCGCTCTTTTTTTGTTTATAGCGGTGATCAGAAATGACGCAGAGATGATCAAATACCACCAAAACAAAGCTCTATTTGTGAGAAAAAGAGGATGCAAATTTTGTTTGGGTACAACGTCGCTCAACCGCAATTGTCAGTTAAAGCAACGCAGTGCCGAATCACAAAAAGTGCTCTGGTCCTAAAGTGTGAAATCCTTCTGGGGCTGAAGTGGTTAAGAACTCCGACGCCATCTACAGCTCTAAAACGTCAATGTGTGTATGAGGCCATAGAATAACATGGTATGGCGTTCTTAAGCTGTAAAAACAGCTCAAAAACACGGCATTAATAATGCCCGTGTGTACGAGGCCTTAGTTCTTAGAAAATGAAAGTAATCAGGAGAAGATGAAAAGCATGCAGGGAATCCAGGATGTTATGAAAAGAGATGGCCAGTGGACAGGCAACATACATAACAAGAAAATAGATTTTTCAAGTAAGTTTATACTGGATTGTCAAAAGTATCTATTGCTTGTATTGTTATTACAATGCTGATGCTTTAAAATAAAAAAATGACCCTAGATTTCCTTTAAAATATGCAATAAATCTGTATCCATTCATCAGACCCTTGCCATACAATGCTTCCATATTGTGTATAAAGACATTACATGTGATGTCATGGCACTATCTGTCAGTCCAGTGGCTAGGAAAAGGCAGATCAATTAATCAATGTTTAATTGTCATGGCTTTCGTTTAAAACAAATATGCCAAAGGCATTACAATCCTTATGTACTTGCGCCAAGTATAGAAAATGTTTATATGGCGAAATGGGTGGAGGAACAAGTGCTAAATAATAGAAGACCATTATTAAAATTAGACAGGAGACTCATAGATATTCTCATTTTATTATGGCAAGGAAATCAAAAACGAAACAGGAAGATTATGAAACATAGGCAGAAATTATAGCCAAAAGATTCATAGAAAAGGGTTATACTGACCATTTAATTCAAGAAGAGAAAAATAAGGTTAACCACTTCCTTACTGTGCACTTAAACCCCCCTCCTGCCCGGACCAATTTTCATTTTTCAGCGCTGTCACTCTTTGAATGACAATTGCGTGGTTCTGCGTTGTTGTACCCAAACATAATTGGCGTCCTTTTTTCCCCACAAATAGAGCCTTCTTTTGGTGGTATTTGATCACCTCTGTGGCTTTTATTTTTTGTGCTATAAACAAATAAAGAGCAACGATTTTGAAAAAAGAACACTATTTTTTACTTTTTGCTATAATAAATATCCAAAAATAAAAAATAAAAACACAAATGTGTTCATCAGTTTAGACTGACATATATTCTTCTACATATTTTTGGTAAAAAAATCACAATCAGCTTATATTGATTGGGTTGCGCAAAAGTTATAGCGTCTACAAACTATGGACATTGGTTTATGGTGTTTTTATTTCTTTTTTTTTACTGGTAATGGCGACGATCTGCGATTTTTATCGGGACTGCGGACATGTCAGACGTTTTTGACACTTTTTTGGGACCAATGACATTTATACAGCTATCAGATCTAAAAATAGCCACTGATTACTGTAAGATTGTCATTGGCTGGGAAGGGGTTAACACCAAGGGGGCAGTGAAGGGGTTAAATGTGTTCCCTGGGTGTGTTCTAACTGTGGGGGGGGGGTTGGCAGGGGCATGACAGATCTAACTGATCCCAGTGACAGGGATCAGTAGATCTGGCATTTCCCCCCCTCACAGAATGGGGAACCGCCATGTTTACATCGGTGGTTCCCCGTTCTGGCTCTCTGTGAGCAGATCGCGGGTCTCCTGTGAACATCTGGTCCGCCCGACCCACGGGCACGCTCATGCGCCGGCGAGGGCGTGCCCAGCACAAGCCGAAGGGGAGAACATATATTGACAGCCTCTCTGCATTTTAGAGCCGCGCTGTAGCCGTCAATCAGCTATGGCGCAGATCTGAAGTAGTTAAGAATACTGATTGCAACATGATAAACACCTAAGAGGTCTAAAACCAAATAAACCTAGATTCGTATATAAAAAAGCCCCCATTATAAGAGACAAAATAGTTAGAAATGTAATAGATCCCCCAACAAATAAAACATTTACCTTTTTTGATGGAAAAGGCTGCTATGCATGTGGCAGATGCTATAGTTGCATCAGAACAAGAGCTAACCCAAGGAACAATAAATAATTTTACAGAGCCAGTGACAGGAAAACAGTACCCCATCAAGGATTTTGTGTCATGTAAAACCAAGGTGATAGTATATGTCCTAAAATGCCCATGCAATAAGTTGTACAAAAAAGGGCATTAAAGGAAGGAATTAAAGTGGAGTTCCACCCCAAAAGTGGAACTTCCGATCATTTGTCTCCTCCCCCCACCTCTGTTACCATATTTGGCTCCTTTTATGGGAGAGCCGATACCTGTCTTTGACAGTTACCCTGTCCCCACTTTTGGGAGACTGGGCTGTGGCGAATTACGCCAGAATCTTGGCCCCATCCTCCTTCTTCCTCCTTCCCCACTGCCAGGCCAGTAGGAGAGCGCAGCATGCTTCGCGCATGTGCAGTAGGGACCCGGCCATGAAGCCGTAATGTTTCCCTGCCAGATTTCCTTACTGACAATGGAGGCGGCAGCACCTGACAACTGATGGAAACATCAGCTGCAGTGCTGACATCACTGGACTCAAGGACAAGTAGGTGTCCTATTATTAAAAGTCAGCAGCTGCAGTATTTTTGCAGGTTTGGGGGATCTCCACTTTAAATAACATGTTACCAAAATATTAGTATAGGGTTTGAAAAACATTATTTGTCTAACCATTTTAAGAAGGTACACAATAAAGACTATAGGAAATTGGAATATTGGGGTATAAAGGTTCAAAAAAGTCACTTGAGAGGTGACAACAAGATTAGGGAACTTCGTAAAAAAGAAACCTGTTGGATATATGAACTTAATACTCTTGCGCCCAAAGGATTAAATAAAGAATTTGATTTAGCTTGTTTTCTAAGTGACATATAGGAATACATGAGATTTTACAATTAAGGGTTACATTTAGCACCTGGTGTAGGTGATCTAGTGACAGTGATTTTGGATAACATTTACCAATGCATTTTACTAAGATTTTTTATAATATAATATCTTTAGGAATCTATATTCCTAATTTTAACATTGACTATTTTTTTATTTTTTACCTTTTAGTTTTTACTAAAGATCAATATAATTATTGTATATAAATATATGCATATATTTATATACACAGTATGTCACAAAAGTGAGTACACCCCTCACATTTTTTTAAATATTTTATTCTATCTTTTCATGTGACAACACTGAAGAAATGACACTTTGCTACAATGTAAAGTAGAGAGTATACAGCTTGTATAACAGTGTACATTTGCTGTCCCCTCAAAATAACTCAACACACAGCCATTCACGTCTAAACCGCTGGCAACAAAAGTGAGTACACCCCTAAGTGAAAAAGTCTAAATTTGGCCCAATTAGCCATTTTTCTTCCCCGGTGTCATGTGACTCGTTAGTGTTACAAGGTCTCAGGTGTGAATGGGGAGCAGGTGTGTTAAATTTGGTGTTATCACTCTCACTCTCTCTCAACATGGCACCTCATGGCAAAGAACTCTCTGAGGATCTGAAAAAAGAATTGCCGCTTGACATAAAGATAGCCTAGGCTATAAGAAGATTGCCAAGATCCTGAAACTGAGCTGCAGCACGGTGGCCAAGACCATACAGGACAGGTTCCACTTAGAACAGGCCTTGTCAAAGAAGTTAAGTGCACATGCTCAGCATCATATCCAGAGGTTGTCTTTGGGAAATATGAGTGAAGCAAATGAGTGCTGCCAGCATTGCTGCAGAGGTTGAAGGGGTGGGGGTCAGGCTGTCAGTTCTCAGACCATACGCCGCACACTGCATGAAATTGGTTTGCATGGCTGTCATCCCAGAAGGAAGCCTCTTCTAAAGATGATGCACAAGGAAGCCCACAAAAAGTTTGCTGAAGACAAGCAGACTAAGGACATGGATTATTGGAACCATGTCCTGTGGTCTGATGAGACCAAGATAAACTTATTTGGTTCAGATGGCGTCAAGCATGTGTGGCAGCAACCAAGTGAGAAGTACAAAGACAAGTGTGTCTTGTCTACAGTCAAGAATGGCAGTGGGAGTGTCATGGTCTGGGGCTGCATGAATGCTACCGTTACTGGGGAGCTTCAGTTCATTTAGGGAATCATGAATGCCAACATGTACTATGACATACTGAAGCAGAGCATCATTCCCTCCCTTCAGAGACTGGGCCTCAGGGAAGTATTCCAACATGCTGATGACCCCAAACACACCTCCAAGGTGACCACTGCCTTGCTAAAGAAGCTGAGGGTAAAGGTGATAGACTGGCCGAGCATGTCTCCAGACCTAAACCCTATTAAGCATCCTCAAATGGAAGGTAGGAGGAGCACAAGGTTTCCTACATCCAGCAGCTCCGTGATGTCATCATGGAGGAGTGGAAGAGGACTCCACTGGCAACCTGTGAAGCTCTGGTGAACTCCATGCCCAAGAGGGTTAATGCAGTGCTGGAAAATAATGGTGGCCACACAAAATATTGACACTTTGGGCCCAATTTGGACATTTTAATTTAGGGGTGTACTCACTTTTGTTGCCAGCGGTTCAGACTTTAATGGCTGTGTGTTGAGTTATTTTGAGAGGACAGCAAATTTACACTGTTATACAAGCTGTACACTCACTACTTTACATTGTAGAAAAGTGTAATTTCTTCAGTGTTGTCACATGAAAAGATATAATAAAATATTTTCAAAAATGTGAGGGGTGTACTCACTTTTGTGAGATACTGTATATATATATATATCTATATATATCTATATATATATCTATATATATATATAGATATATATATATATATTTTTATATGGTCGTGGCCCTAAGACTGAGACAAATGTGGATCAAATAAGCACGCAAAAAAACTTACAACATAAAATAGACCTGAGGTGTGCCTTGGTCATCTGGTCGGTATGCCAAGAAAAGGGTGGCATACTCATGATAAGCAATGGGTGATTATGTGCTGAGAGGTGCCCTGAAAAAGGGGGAATGGGAGGGAGGGTATCACGCACTGTAATCGACAAAGAGCACGGGCAAGCGAGCTGCTTAAATACTACCCGGGCTCCTCCCAGAAACTCAGGCCACAATACTGGCCTTCTTATTTATGGTCATGGCCTTAGGACCAAGACAAATGTGGATTACATAAACACGAGACAAGATTTACAACATAAAATAGACCTGAGGTGTGCCTAGGTCATCTGGTCGGTATGCCAAGAAAAGGAGCCAAAATACCCAGGTAGGGAAGAAATTCTTTATTAACTCTGTCATTATTGGGCGAACTTGGTAAAGGCTTGTGCCATCTCCAGCTAAGGATTTGGAATGTATCTTGCAAAGCAGGCAGACTTCCACCTGCCTAATTTCTTGATCACGTGATCTGGTGCTCCGTGCTGAGAGAATGTCCGGAGTACCGACCGGGGGTCAAGGTCTAGGTTGGCCAATAGGATCCTAACGTGCCTGATTAATTGGCTGCCGCTCAAGGGGCTGGTAGGAAAATGCAACAATGGGCTAGAGTCAGATTGCGGGGGTAGGTGAGTCAGTAGCCGGTCGAGTACCGCCACTGGGCACCAGGCATTGTTAGTCTGAAAGAGGTTGATGTCGACCCTGGGCCCAGATTGCTGAGTTTTGGAGACTGCAAGGTGAAGGACGTAGTGGTTTGGAAAACAAGTTAGGTGGCATCTGTATAGTATCTGACTGTTAGTGCCACTAAATGTGAATTCACTAGGCTGCAGAAAGCCATAGAAGGCCAGGTAAATGGCCGCTTGGATAACTAGACTGGGCCGGACCCTGAACGGGGAACGTGCAAGAATTTTAGACCTGTCTCTGAAAATGGCCCTTTTGATGGGCAAGCGTTTGCCATTGGTTACAGGCTGATGCTTCTGGATGCCACCTAGGAGGGATCTCACTGTATGGGCTGTGAACACAGACAGCTTTCTGGGGTCCTGTAATGACAGAAAATGCTGGATGCCGACTAGGTATAGCCTGACAGTGTTATGAGTAAGAGCCAGCTGCGTGTGGCAATAAGATGTGAAGGCTAGTACCTGCCTTATGTCACCTGTGGTTGCTCCGGGACATGAGGCTAGAAACCTGCAGTATGTGTTCCATGCTATGCGATAGGAGTTCAGTGTGTTGTGGGACAATGAGTGGTTAATGAGCTGTGTTGCGTTGTCAGGGTGTGATTTCAATCCATCGTTAGGCGTGACCAAGGAGGGATAGGTGTAGTCATTGGGTCGGCTACAGATTCGTTCCTGTTGGAAAAATAAAGTGAATTTGAAACGTGACAGCGCATCAGCTGTGACATTGCTCTTGCCTTCAATATGCTTACAGTGGATGTTAAATCGGTAATGCAGTGACAACTGCACCAGCCTGCATAGGAAGGACACGATGGGGAGCGATTTAGGCCTAACCTTGTTAATGATGTCGGCTGTAGCCTTATTATCTGTAGCGAAGACCACCGTTTGTCCTGTCCATGTGTGGCCCCAGACCTGGGCAGCTGCCACGATGGGATACAGCTCGAACAGTGATGACAGGTGAAACCGGGGATTAATAGGATTTCTGGAGGCCAAGGTACGGTAAACTAGTGATGGCCAAAAATTGCAGCAAAGCCTGTGGAGGCTGTGGCATCTGTGACTACTGTGGTGACAAAGTTGATGCTGATGGGATTAACATTGATATGCCTTTCCAGTTCATGAGGAACTCATCCCACATTGCTAAGTCGGCTATCTCTGCCTAGTCTACCTTGAGGATTTGATTAGCATCTTGTACTTGAGTAAGGAAAACCAGGAGCTGTGAAATGAAAGACCACCCCTGAGGAATAATCCTCATGGCAAAATTGAGAATCCCTAACAAGGACTGCGGCTGTATTTTAGGACACCCTAGAGAAAGGGTAAAGTTGTGAATGACCGACCTAATACAGGCAAGTTTGTCGGTAGACAAGCTGGCCTGCATAGCATGCATGTCCAAAACAATACCTAGGAAGGTGATGGATTGTGCCGGGCCTTTCACTTTGTGTTCAGCTATGGGCATGTTAAGGTTGTTAAATACCACTGTTAATCTATCCAGGTCTACCATAGGTGTGTTTGGCTGCTCAATGAGCAGAAAATCATTGAGGTAGCAGATAAACATCTGACACTGGGCCTGGTGCAATAGGATCCATGTAAGGGACAAGGTGAAAACATCGAACAGCCACGGGCTGCTTTTGGACCCGAAGGTCAACTTAGTGGCAAAGTAATAGGAGTCCCTCCATTTAATGCCATGCCCAGCCAAAGAGATGGTCCAATAGGCAGGAGTTTGAATGCACCTGAGATGTCTGCTGTAGACAGGCATGTGCCGTGCCAATTTTAATGATGGCCTGGATGGCCAAGTCAACCGACGCATATATCAGGGAGAATTCCTTGGAAGGAATTAGGGAATTCAGACTTGGGATAGGAGAAGAATGAGGCTTGGACAAATCGTACACTGATGATGAATCCTCTGTCTAGTTTGCTCTGTAGCAAGGTATCTATGGCCTGTTCATCGACGGCCGCCGACTGAAGGTTTTTGCACTCATTAGTGGAGTGGGGTAGAGTGATGAGGCCGGTGTGGAATCCTGCTGTGAAGCTGTGTAACAGGAATATGGCCAGTGAAGGTGTGGGGTGTAGAACCCCAGCCAAAGGACATCTACGTGACTTAGTCAGGACTTTTTTGGTCGTTTCAGGTTACACGTGCCCTTTAGGTGTGCCCTATAGCATAGTGTACAACGTGTAGCAGCCAGCACTGGCTGTAGGAGCATCCGCCATAATTATAATTATTACATATGGCCGTGCCACCCACTGATGAAACAGGCCATCCCAGTTTGTCCACCTGCCACTGTTGTGCGGGGGGCTGGCAAGCCCTAACCGATACTGGAAGTGGCAGGGGGATTGAAGGGGTGCCTTGTGGCTGCATTGGACACCAGTTTGCCGTGTGAGTAGAAGACTGGCAGATGGCGCAGACTCCAGTCTGTCTTGATCTGGAACTAGGCAAGCCTGGTTACTGCTTTGGCCGAAAACAACTGATGATAGTCATAAAAGGAATATCCTCCATATTTATATCCTAAATCCGTAACTGCATGAAGATATAAGTCCAGCTCCTCCCTCCTGCTGGAGGTTCCTGAGCAGAGGACATCCTTGAGCATCCTGAATGCCAGGATGAATTCGGTGACTATTAGCTTGTGGTTGAGCCTGGGATATTTTGCCTTAATAACCACTGAGACATGCCCCCAGACATACACCTTATTTTTGGCCAAGTCGTGTACCGAAATGAGAAGGGATGCCAAGTTTATGTCCTTGCCCTCCAAGATGTCCTTCCTAATGTTGGCCGGCACAAGATGGGCAGGGAGGATGCTGGGGGTGGAGTCTGATGTACCTGCGGGAGGAGCTGGTGGATCTGGGACTGTGACTTGATCCGGGAGACATGTGGGTAGGGCCACTTTCAGGACTGCCATTCTGGTCTGGACATCAGAGACTGCTGCGGATAGAGAGGAGACCAAAGAGTGCAATTGGGAAATGGCCCCAGAGATAGATTGCAAGGATGCCTGCTGAGTGCTAGGCCCGGATACAGCTGGCAGGGGGAAGAGGAGCCTAAAAAGCTCTGCTTTCCTGGCCGTAGTAGGGTAGGGAATGCCTTAGCGTCCCAGCTCGGCTATGAGCTTGGGGATGGTCTATCCCCCGAGGCACTGCAAGTTGCCACTCTGTGAGCCCGCGGAAGGTGACAGAGGGGCGGGTGTGAAATCCTCACTGCTGGCCTGCAACATGACTCTGACTATAAGACAAAACCAGGGGGTGCATGTGTCAAGAGGAGACATAGCAGTAGGACAATGAGCAGAGTGGGATACAGAATAGGCTCATGTTCCTGTCATCCTCAACCTCAGAACCAACATCTGAATCCAGTAATGGCTGGGCATCATCAAGGAGCAAGTGCCTGATACTGTGGTCAAATAACTCAGCTGACTTCTCCACCATGGCTGATGTTGGAGCTCTGGCAGGAATAGATATGGACAATGAGGCAGGTTTATCCACTCTGGCAACTGCATGGGACTGCACACTTGCCTCTGCTTGCATGACAGGGGGTGATGAGGATGAGAAAGGTTTAGTAAGCCAGTCCACCACCAACTCTGCATGCTGTAGCTGGATAGCATGGGCAAACTCACTAATCAGAGGAAATGATGCCCTGCGTGAGGACTGACCACCATGTTTAACTTTGCTTGTGGACACATTTGTTGCTGGCCCCCTTACATTGCCAAGGGAACGTCTGCCTCTCCTTCTTTTCCTCCCAGACATTTTTGGGAGGGAGGGGGCATTGCTTATTAGCAAATGTTAAGAAGAAGTGAAAATCTGTATGTAGATGCACTTTAATCAATGTAAAGTGGTGTTTGGTGCACTTTAATTTGAGTACTCACACTACACAGACACACTCCATGGATACACTAAAATATACTGCAATATAATGCGCCAAATGTACAGTGATGCACAAACTATATGGCGTTAAACTTGCAATAATGCACAAAACTATATGGCGTTAAACTGGCAGAAACGCACACAAAACTATATGGCGTTAAACTGGCAGTAACGCACACAAGACTATATGGCGTTAAAATGGCAGTAATGCATACAGAAGTAAATGGCGTTAAACTTGCAGGAACGGACACAGAACTATATGGCGTTAAACTGGCAGTAACACAAAAAAAACTATATGGTGTTATATTGGCAGTAACGCACACAGAAGTAAATGGCGTTAAACTGGCAGTAATGCACACAGAACTATATGACGTTAAACTGGCAGTAACGCAAAAAAACTATATGGCATTAGATTTTCAATAACACACACCGAAGTAAATGGCATTAAACTGGCAGTAACGCACACAGAAGTAAATAGCTTTAAACTGGCAGTAACGTACACAGAAGCAAATGGCATTAAACTTGCAGTAACGCACACAGAACTATATGGTGTTAAACTGGCAGTAACACACAGAACTATATAGTGTTAAATTGGCAATAATGCACAGAACTATATGACGTTAACAGGCAATAACGCACACAGAATTAAATGGTGTTAAACTGGCAGTAATGCACACAGAAGTGAAAAGTGGTAAACTGGCAGTAATGCACACAGAACTATATGCCATTAAACTGGTAGTAACGCACACAGAAATATATGGTGTTTAACTGGCAGTAACGCAAAAAAAACGACATGGTGTTTAATTGGCAGTAACACAAACAGAAGTAAATGGCGTTAAATTGGCAGAAACGCACACAAACTATTTGGTGTTAAACTGGCAGTAACTCACAGAACTATAAGGCTTTAAACTGGCAGTAATGCACACAGAAGTAAATGGCATTAAACTGTCGGTAACGCACACAGAATTATATGACGTTAAACTGTCAGTAACACACAAATAAGTATATGGCGTTAAACTGGCAGTAACGCAAAAAAATGATATGGCGTTAAATTGGCAGTAACCGACACAGAACTATATGGCATTAAACTGGCAGTAACACAAAAAAACTATGGCGTTAAATTGGCAGTAACGCACACAGAAGTAAATGGCATTAAACTGGCAGTAATGCACACAGAACTATATGTCGTTAAACTGGCAATGACGCATATAAAACTATATGGTGTTAGATTGGCAGTAACACACACAGAAGTAAATGGTGTTAAACTGGCAGTAACACACTCAGAAGTAAATAACGCACACAGAAGTAAATGGCATTAAACTTGCAGTAATGCACACAGAACTATATGGCGTTAAACTGTCAGTAATGCACACAGAACTATATGGTGTTAAACTGTCAGTAACGCACACAGAACTATATGGTGTTAAACTGGCAGTAATGCACAGAACTATATGGCGTTAAACAAGCAGTAACACACACAGAAGTAAATGGCATTAAACTGGCAGTAACGCACACAGAACTATATGGCGATAAACTGGCAGTAACGTACACAGAACTATATGGCATTAAACTGGCAGTAACGCAAAAAAAAACTATATGGCGTTAAATTGGCAGTAACCCACACAGAAGTAAATGGCGTTAAACTGGCAGTAATGCACACAGAACTATTTAGTGTTAAACTTGCAGTAACTCACAGAACTATAAGGTGTTAAACTGGCAGTAACGCAGAAACAACTATATGGCATTAAATTGGCAGTAACACACGCAGAAGTAAATGGCGTTAAACTGGCAGTAACGCACACAGAAGAAAATAGCTTTAAACTGGCAGTAACGCACACAGAAGTAAATGGCATTAAACTTGCAGTAATGCACACAGAACTATATGGTGTTAAACTGGCAGTAATACACAGAACTATATGGCGTTAAACAAGCGGTAACACACACAGAAGTAAATGGCTTTAAACTGGCAGTAACGCACACGGAACTATATGGCGTTAAACTGGCAGTAGCGTACACAGAACTATATGGCATTAAACTGGCAGTAACGCAAAAAAAAACTATATGGCGTTAAATTGACAGTAACCCACACAGAAGTAAATGGCGTTAAACTAGCAGTAATGCACACAGAACAATTTGGTGTTAAACTTGCAGTAACTCACAGAACTATAAGGCGTTAAACTGGCAGTAACGCAGAAAAAACTATATGGCGTTAAATTGGCAGTAACACACGCAGAAGTAAATGGCATTAAACTGGCAGTAACGCACACAGAAGAAAATAGCTTTAAACTGGCAGTAACGCACACAGAAGTAAATGGCATTAAACTTGCAGTAACGCGCACAGAACTATATGGCGTTAAACTGGCAGTAACACACAGAACTATATAGTGTTAAATTGGCAATAATGCACAGAACTATATGGTGTTAACAGGCAGTAAGGCACGTAGAAGTAAATGGTGTTAAACTGGCAGTAACGCACACAGAAGTAAATCCGTAAAACTTGCAGTAACGCACACAGGATTATATGGCGTTAAATTTGCAGTGACGCACAAAACTATATGGTGTTAAACTGGCAGTAATGCACACATAACTATATGGTGTTAAACTGGCAGTAACGCACAGAACTATATGGTGTTAAACAGGCAGGAACGCACACAGAAGTAAATGCCGCTAAACTGGCAATAATGCACACAGAAGTAAATGGCATTAAACTGTCAGTAACGCACAAAGAAGTATATGACGTTAAACTGGCAGTAACACAAAAAAATGATTTGGAGTTAAATTGGCAGTAACCGACACAGAACTATATGGTATTAAACTGGCAGTAACACAAAAAAACTCTATGGCGTTAAATTGGCAGTAACGCACACAGAAGTAAATGGCATTAAACTGGCAGTAATGCACACAGAACTATATGTCGTTAAACTGGCAATGACGCATATAAAACTATATGGTGTTAGATTGGCAGTAACACACACAGAAGTAAATGGTGTTAAACTGGCAGTAACACACTCAGAAGTAAATAACGCACACAGAAGTAAATGGCATTAAACTTGCAGTAATGCACACAGAACTATATGGCGTTAAACTGTCAGTAACGCACACAGAACTATATGGTGTTAAACTGTCAGTAACGCACACAGAACTATATGGTGTTAAACTGGCAGTAATGCACAGAACTATATGGCGTTAAACAAGCAGTAACACACACAGAAGTAAATGGCATTAAACTGGCAGTAACGCACACAGAACTATATGGCGATAAACTGGCAGTGACGTACACAGAACTATATGCCATTAAACTGGCAGTAACCCAAAAAAAAACGATATGGCGTTAAATTGGCAGTAACCCACACAGAAGTAAATGGCATTAAACTGGCAGTAATGCACACAGAACTATTTGGTGTTAAACTTGCAGTAACTCACAGAACTATAAGGTGTTAAACTGGCAGCAACGCAGAAACAACTATATGGCGTTAAATTGGCAGTAACACACGCAGAAGTAAATGGTGTTAAACTGGCAGTAACACACTCAGAAGTAAATAACGCACACAGAAGTAAATGGCATTAAACTTGCAGTAATGCACACAGAACTATATGGCGTTAAACTGTCAGTAACGCACACAGAACTATATGGTGTTAAACTGTCAGTAACGCACACAGAACGATATGGTGTTAAGCTGACAGTAATACACAGAACTATATGGCGTTAAACAGGCAGTAATGCACACAGAAGTAAAAGGCGTTAAACTGGCAGTAACGCACACGGAACTATATGGCGTTAAACTGGCAGTAGCGTACACAGAACTATATGGCATTAAACTGGCAGTAACACAAAAAAAACTATATGGCGTTAAATTGGCAGTAACCCACACAGAAGTAAATGGCGTTAAACTAGCAGTAATGCACACAGAACAATTTGGTGTTAAACTTGCAGTAACTCACAGAACTATAAGGCGTTAAACTGGCAGTAACGCAGAAAAAAACTATATGGCGTTAAATTGGCAGTAACACACGCAGAAGTAAATGGCATTAAACTGGCAGTAATGCACACAGAAGAAAATAGCTTTAAACTGGCAGTAACGCACGCAGAAGTAAATGGCATTAAACTTGCAGTAACGCGCACAGAACTATATGGCCTTAAACTGGCAGTAACATACAGAACTATATAGTGTTAAATTGGCAATAATGCACAGAACTATATGGTGTTAACAGGCAGTAAGGCACGTAGAAGTAAATGGTGTTAAACTGGCAGTAACGCACACAGAAGTAAATCCGTAAAACTTGCAGTAACGCACACGGGATTATATGGCGCTAAATTTGCAGTGACGCACAAAACTATATGGTGTTAAACTGGCAGTAATGCACACATACTATATGGTGTTAAACTGGCAGTAACACACAGAACTATATGGTGTTAAACAGGCAGGAACACACACAGAAGTAAATGCCGCTAAACTGGCAATAATGCACACAAAGGTAAATGGCATTAAACTATCAGTAACGCACAAAGAAGTATATGGCGTTAAACTGTCAGTAGCGCAAAAAATTATATGGCGTTAAATTGGCAGTAAGGCATACAGAAGTAAATGATGTTAAATTGGCAGTTATGCACACTCTGATTCTGACAGTGCTCTGTGCCCTGATTGGCTGAAGATTTCACTGCTTCAGCCAATCAGGGCCTGCAATGCATTGTTCAGTGCCGCATTGCATTTTGGTCCGTTTGGGGGGTGAACAAACGGCCGAACATCCCATTTGTTCGGCTATTCACCGAACTGCAAGAGTTTGGCCCGAACTTATGCTTGGGCCGAACCGTTCGCCCATCCCTACTTATGCGTGCTCACAGTGATCGTGAGAAGTTAGGCTCATGCATGCTTGCGGCAATTTGCAAGAGTTGTACCTTTTTTCAACTGGTTTTCTGTATTCAAGTATTTCTGTTTTTATATATCATATCCATTTCATGTTTCTTACTATCTCTGATAATCATGTATTTGTTACCTTTTGTAACATGAATTCTGTTTTGGATTCTCTGCAATGTTTAACAACATGGTGATGCGAGATGACATCCACATACAAATGTGCTAGTTATCCACTTGTTAGGATGATTTGGATCACTAGAGGTATATGAGAAAGTTACGGCGCTTACTCTTTAAAAAATAACTTCATAAAATGTGCAGTACATACATAAAGTGCATAACAAATAGTGCATACAAATTCATACTAGGCATATAAATACCATAAATTGCAACAAATGAGTGTACAAAAAATTGAGTGTACAAAAAAAAACACCCAATGATGGGGGTCAACAACACAGTCCAATAGTAGAACTTCAAAGAGAAGATTCTTCAATAGCGAGGGAAGTATAGACTGCCCATCCACCAAGTGAAAGAAGAGAGAGGGGGTGTCCACACTAAGGCTTATCTTCCTGCATGCTGGGGTGCTCCACCATCACACGTGTGTGCACTCTAAACACTCACCAGATACATCAGATAAACTCGTGTTTAGCCTTAAACCACAAACTGGACAGATGCTCCTGATCTGATTTGGATCACTGATTCCATTACCGCTCACCTGTGTGGAGGGGTGTCACCCCTATTTAAGTTATGGTAATTCAGGGATCCAATAGGTTTTGAGAAAGCACTAAGAACAGTGTGAAACACATGAACCTCTGTATGTCCTAGTGTCGGTTGTGCACATTAAACATTAAAAACTATTGCATCGGATCCGTGGTGGGTGGAGTGCAGCCATTTCTTTAATTCTCACGTCATTTATCATAGTTGCTTGCAAGAAGTTAACCCCATGCATTATAACCCTTCCTGCCTGCACCTCGTGTTTTCACCTGCATAAGCCTATAGTAAAGTAAATCTTCACATTCTGGTGCCAGAAGTTTCTGTTTGCATTAAAACACATCGGATTGCACTGCACATGTAATGCATGGCCTCTGCCTGTAGTGTGAACTGACATTTCCCAAGAAGAAATTACATATCCCACAAGCCTTGGGTCTCTCGGTCTAGTGTTCTGCAGATGAGAGCTAAACAATAATTATATCTGACACAGACACAAGCAGGTAGAGAATTTAACAGTATAACTCCATGCAGTATTTCACATAATCCTGTCCCTTTCCTGTATTGAATTGTATTGTAATTGTATTATCCCCCCTCTACATTGTTAAGCTATATAAATCCTGCACAATAATAATAATTTGAATTCAAATAATTTGAATTCAAATTAAAAACCAGTGGAACAAACAGTGGTCCTTATAATGGTCCCATATTCAATAATTATATTGTTAGTAAATTGGAACAGAAGCTTTCACCTTTTCCCAAAGAAACAAGCAGAATTTTGGTCAGCAGTACAGGTTGATATACTGTAGACAACAAAGATAATCAGCAAATATAGGCAGAGAGGTGGATTCCAAGGACAGATCTGGTGGAAGGCAAGTCAAAAAAGGTCAATCATAAGTTCAAAATCTCAGATCACAGGCTGCAGAAGTACAACTGCTGTATGCACATCTGCAAATGGATGCATGTGCATCATTTAATCAGCTGGCATGATATTTCTGCTGGGCAACATCAAGCCCTGGAAGACTGAATGCATATTGTAACAGGAAGATATTATTGTGGGGGACAGCACCAGAGAGGAAGTGAATATTGTAGCCCGAGCTACATTTTTTCAATCTTCCAGAGAACCATGGTCAATTCTTTGGAATCTATATAGCCTAGTAGTGCATATGCCATATTGTATCCATCCAGCTAGGAACCAATATGTTACTTGGAGCAATTAAATATCTGCTCTGAAGACGGTATGCTTGTTAGTGCTAATATGTTGGGGAGGGTGGTGGGAACGCTTTGGCGGAAAGGTAACAAAGCAAATTAAGGAGTGTTGTCATGACCGTAATAATAAAAGTGCATTTCCATTCATACAGAATGCCTATTTTTTTTTTTTTTTTTGCCTTTTGGATATTTCTGAACGATGTTAGATTGAGTAGGTCTCAAGTCTGTCCTCATTAACCTCTATACTTTTAACACTTTGTTAGGACAGCGAGTGTTCAAATCTAGTTAAAATCGATAATGAAATCTACTTGCATAGTACAGGCAAGTTTAATTATGGCAACACAGCTGCCCAGCCACTTCATAAACAAAAAGAATTACCTAGGGGTTTTCCTTGCTAGAGAGTACAGAATAGAGCATCTAAAAAGGTACAAAGGCCAAAGAAGGGAGAGCAATGCCATCTAAGTGCAGTAATCAGGTTACATTTATTATTTGGCAATAAATGTAACACTCACAGGATTAAAAAGAATAAGCGCTTGGTCACAGTACAAAGTTCATCTGCTCTATGGGGAGGATGAGCTGTGGCTGATGACTTCCCTGTGGTCACAGCTATGCTGGTGGCTCCCAGCAGTTCCAAGTCTGCGGGTTCACTTAGGGGAATTTTTTTCTAATTGGGGTAGCCCCCAAAATATTGAGACATATTAAAAAAAAAGATCACTATCTGCAGACAAACCCACACACTTTTTAATTTTGTGCAAGAAATGCACATCAAGGTGCAAATGTACTATGTAGCAATATTTTTTTTTTTTTTTAGACCAGCAATGTCAACGCACTTTTTAATTTTGTGCAAGAAATGCACAGCAAGGTGAAAATGTACTATGTAGCACCATTTATTATTCTTTTTTTGAGATGAGATGATTTTCTAAATCTAATCTGTCCCTCACAGCAGCAGCCACATCCTCTCCCTACACTAGTATGAGATGATGTGACATGCAGCACTACGTGACTCCAGCTTATATAGAGGCTGGGTCACATGATGCACTGGCCAATCACAGCCATGCCATTAGTAGGCATGGCTGTGATGGCTTCTAAGGGCAAAGGAGTGAAACGCTTGTTGATTGGCTGCCCTGCAGCTATTCAACAGGCGCAAAAAAATAACTAAACCCCGAACCTGAACCCAGACTTTTTCTCAAATGTCCGGGTTCGGGTTCGGGACACGGACACCCTAAAGTCCGGTACGAACCCGAACTTTACAGTTCGGATTCTCTCAACCCTATTTATGGCATTTTTATTTTTTTACTGGTAATGGCGGCGATCTGCGATTTTTATCGGGACTGTGATATTGCGGCAGACACGTCGGACGTTTTTGACACTTTTTTGGGACCAATGACATTTATACAGCGATCAGATCTAAAAATAGACACTGATTACTGTATAAATGTCATTGGCAGTGAATGGGGTTAACACTAAGGGGGCAGTGAAGGGGTTAAATGTGTTCCCTGGGTGTGTTCTAACTGTGGGGGGGGGGGGGGTGGGGTTGGCAGGGGCATGACAGATCTAACTGATTCCAGTGACAGGGATCATTAGATCTGTCATGCCCCCCTCACAGAACGGGGAACCACCGAGTTTACAATGGCGGTTCCCCGTTCCGGCTCTCTGTGAGGAGATCGCGGGTCTCCGGCAGACATCAGGTCCGCCCGACCTGTGGGCCGTCATTCGGCTATGGTGCGGACACGAAGAAGTTAAACGGTTACAGTTGTGCTCATAAGTTTACATACCCTGGCAGAATTTATGATTTCTTGGCCATTTTTCAGAGAATATGAATGAGAACACAGAAACATTTCTTTCACTCATGGTTAGTGTTTGGCTGAAGCCATTTATTATCAATCAACTGTGTTTATTCTATTTAAATCAAAATGACAACAGAAACTACCCAAATGACCCTGATCAAAAGTGATTTTGGCCTGATAACATAATATCTAAGAAGATAAAGAGCCTCACCTACAAATACCACAAAAGACTTCAAGCTGTCATTGATGTCAAAGGGGGCAATACACGTTATTAAGAACTGGGGTATGTAAACTTTTGATCAGGGTCATTTGGGTCATTTCTGTTGTCGTTATGATTTAACCCCTTCCTTACGGCGTATAATAATAATACGCCAGCAAGGTACACTCCCCATCCTGGGTGGACATCATATGATGTCCTCCCGTTTTCGCCACTCTGCGGGACCCCAGGGGCCCACATCATGACGATCGGGGATCAGGGACTCCAGCCTTCCATGATTGGGGTAAAGAGCCAATGATATTGGTTCTTTACCATGTGATCAGCTATGTCCTATCACAGCCGATCACTTCCGACCATAACAAAGCAGCGGCGTGCACGCCACTTGTGTGCGCCCCCGAGGGCACGCAGCACAGTGATCGGGGTTCAGGCTTGTCCCTCAGAATAAAAATTGGCTATTTACCACGTGACCGGCTGTATCCAATCACAGCAGGTCACAGAATGACAACAAACTGCGGTAAGGAGCTGTTATCGGGTTCTCCTCTTCACACACCGATCAAATGTGAGGAGGAGATAGCGGTAACAGCTTGTTACCACTTACTGTGTGCACCAATCATACTGATTGCCCCCCCAGTAGTAAAGAGTACCTGTCACCACCCTTCAAAGTACCTATCACAGCCCATCAGAGTACCTGTCACAGCCCTTCAGAGTACATGTCACCTGCCCATCAAAGTACCCGAGTAATTGTCACCTGCCCATCAAAGTACCCGAGTACCTGTCACCCTCCCATCAGAGTACCGAGTACCTGTCACCAGCCCATCAGAGCACCTGAGTACCTGTCACCAACCCATCAGAGTACCCGAGTACCTGTCACCAACCCATCTGAGTACCTGAGTACCTGTCATCAGCCCATGAGAGTACCCGAGTACTTCGCACCAGCCCATCAGAGTACATGAGTACCTGTCACCAGCCCATCAGAGTAACTGGGTACTTGTTACCAGCCCATCAGAGTACCCGAGTATCTGTCATCAACCCATCAGAGTACCCGAGTACCTTTTACCAACCCATCGGAGTACCTGAGTACCTGTCACCAACCCATCAGAGTACCCGAGCACCTGTCACCAACCCATCAGAGTACCCGAGCACCTGTCACCATCTCATCAGAGTACCTGAGTACCTGTTACCAACCCATCAGAGTACCCGAATACCTGTCACCGGCCCATCAGAGTACCCAAATACTTGCCATCAGCCCATCTGAGTACCTGAGTACCTGCCACCAGCCCATCAGAGTACCCGAGTACCTGTCTTCAACCCATCAGAGTACCCGAGCACCTGTCACCATCTCACCAGAGTACCCGAGTACCTGTTACCAACCCATCATAGTACCCGAATACCAACCGTTCTGAGTACACGAGTACCTGTCACCAGCCCATCAGAGTACCCGAGTACCTGTCACCAACCCATCAGAATACCCGAGTACTTGTCACCAGTCCATCTGAGTACCTGTCACTAGCCCATCTGAGTACCCTAGTACCTGTCACTAGCCCATCTGAGTAGCCAAGTACCTGTCACTAGCCCATCTGAGTACCGAGTACCTGTCAACAGCCCATCTGAGTAATTGAACACCTGTCACCAGCCCATCAGAGTACATGAGTACCTGTCACCAGCCCATCAGAGTACCTGGGTACTTGTCACCAGCCCATCAGAGTACCCGAGTATCTGTCATCAACCCATCAGAGTACCCGAGTACCTGTCACCATCTCATCAGAGTACCCGAGTACCTGTCACCAATCCATCAGAGTACCTGAGCACCTGTCACCAACCCATCAGAGTACCCAAGCACCTGTCACCATCTCACCAGAGTACCCGAGTACCTGTTACCAACCCATCATAGTACCTGAATACCAACCGTTCTGAGTACACGAGTACCTGTCACCAGCCCATCAGAGTACCCGAGTACCTGCCACCAGCCCATCAGAGTACCCTAGTACCTGTCACTAGCCCATCTGAGTAGCCAAGTACCTGTCACTAGCCCATCTGAGTACCGAGTACCTGTCAACAGCCCATCTGAGTAATTGAACACCTGGCACCAGCCCATCAGAGTACATGAGTACCTGTCACCAGCCCATCAGAGTACCTGGGTACTTGTCACCAGCCCATCAGAGTACCCGAGTATCTGTCATCAACCCATCAGAGTACCCGAGTACCTGTCACCATCTCATCAGAGTACCCGAGTACCTGTCACCAATCCTTCAGAGTACCTGAGCACCTGTCACCAACCCATCAGAGTACCCAAGCACCTGTCACCATCTCACCAGAGTACCCGAGTACCTGTTACCAACCCATCATAGTACCTGAATACCAACCGTTCTGAGTACACGAGTACCTGTCACCAGCCCATCAGAGTACCCGAGTACCTGCCACCAGCCCATCAGAGTACCCGAGTACCTGTCACCAACCCATCAGAATACCCGAGTACCTGTCACCAGTCCATCTGAGTACCTGTCACTAGCCCATCTGAGTACCCTAGTACCTGTCACAAGCCCATCTGAGTAGCCAAGTACCTGTCACTAGACCATCTGAGTACCGAGTACCTGTCAACAGCCCATCTGAGTAATTGAACACCTGTCACCAGCCCATCAGAGTACATGAGTACCTGTCACCAGCCCATCAGAGTACCTGGGTACTTGTCACCAGCCCATCAGAGTACCCGAGTATCTGTCATCAACCCATCAGAGTACCCGAGTACCTGTCACCATCTCATCAGAGTATCCGAGTACCTGTTACCAACCCATCAGAGTACCCGAGCACCTGTCACCAACCCATCAGAGTACCCGAGCACCTGTCATCATCTCATCAGAGTACCCGAGTACCTGTTGCCAACCCATCAGAGTACCCAAATATCTGTCACCGGCCCATCAGAGTCCCCAAGTACTTGCCACCAGCCCATCTGAGTACCTGAGTACCTGCCACCAGCCCATAAGAGTACCCGAGTACCTGTCACTAACCCATCAGAGTATCCACATACCTGTCACCAATCCATCAGAATACCTGAGCACCTGTCAGCAACCCATCAGAGTACCCGAGCACCTGTCACCATCTCACCAGAGTACCCGAGTACCTGTTACCAACCCATCATAGTACCTGAATACCAACCATTCTGAGTACACGATTTCCTGTCACCAGCCCATCAGAGTAACCGAGTACCTGTCACCAGCCCATCAGAGTAACCGAGTATCTGTCACCAGCCCATCAGAGTACCCAAGTACCTGTCACCAGCCCATCAGAATACCCGAGTACCTCAGCACGTGCTTTATGGCAACCAGGCGAGCTATACTGAAGCAATGGATCTCCTCTACACCTCCTACCATGGACTTGGTCAAAGCCGACTTATGTAACCTCATGCGCAAAGAAACCCTAGACTGCGCCTTATATTCAACTAACCATGCAGACTTCCTTAAGAAATGGGGCCTCTACAGGAGATATTCTGATAGTGAAGCTCTGCCCCAAGAACTTATGAGCATGAACCGCTCTGAGGGGACCTCCCCCCCTCTCTTCCCCTTGCAACCAAACCATCAACAGTCTATGACATACGACACCAGGTCCTAGACCCCCCCTTTTAAGACATGGATCACACTTCAAATACACCCATCTCGGACTTCCCTGGAGGGTCCCCCCCTCTCTTCTCTCGGCTCTCCTCATAGAGTGACTATGTAATGGCCCTCAAGCCACCCAGGTGGACTGATCTGATGGGGGCTACCCTCCTGCCTAGAAGACCTCCCAACCTAGGAACATCCTCTTGTATGGTACTTTGATTTGGCAGGGTCATGTTGGGCCCTTGGTTCTGTTATGCTTTGTAACAACCTTTTTTTTTCTGCACCAAGAGTGACTGTCCAATTCCCCCCTCTCCTCCCCCTCCCCCGTCTTCACCCCTCCCTGTTGTCGTTATCATTGGCTGTATTCCCTCCCCCCCGCCCATTCCCCCCCCACCACCCCCCCCTTCTCCTCTCCTTTCATTACTTTGTTTGATGTCACGTTATTGTATACACTTGAAAATTTTATAAAAATCATATAAAAAAAAAGAATACCCGAGTACCTGTCACCAGTCCATCTGAGTACCCGTCACTAGCCCATCTGAGTACCCTAGTACCTGTCACCAGCTCATCTGAGTACCCTAGTACCTGTCACTAGCCCATCTGAGTGTCCAAGTACCTGTCACTAGCTCATCTGAGTACCCAAGTACCTGTCACCAGCCCATCTGAGTAATTGAACACCTGCCACCAGACCATCAGAGTTCTCGAGTCCCTGTTGCCAACCCATCAGATTACCTGAGTACCTTTCACCAACCCATGAGAGTACCCGAGTACTTTTCACAAGCCCATCAGAGTACCCGAGTACCTGTCATTAACCCATCAGAGTACCTGAGTACCTGTCACCAACCCATCGGAGTACCCGAGTACCTGTCACCAACCCTTCTGAGTACACAAGTACCTGTCACCAGCCCATCAGTGTACCCGAGTACCTGCCACCAGCCCATCAGAGTATCCGAGTATCTGTCACCAGCCCATCAGAGTACCCAAGTACCTGTTACCAATCCATCAGAGTACCTGAATACCTGTCACCGGCCCATCAGAGTACCCTGAGTACTTGCCACCAGCCCATCTGGGTACCCGAGTACCTGCCACCAGCCCATCAGAGTACCCGAGTACCTGTCACCAACCCATCAGAGTACCCGAATACCTGTCTCCAATCCATCAGAGTACCTGAGCACCTGTCACCAACCCATCAGAGTACCCGAGCACCTGTCACCATCTCACCAGAGTACCCGAGTACCTGTTACCAACCCATCAGAGTACCCAAGCACATGTCACTAATCCATCAGAGTACCCATGTACCTGTCACCAGTCCATCTGAGTACCCTAGTACCTGTCACCAGCCCATCTGAGTACCCTAGTACCTGTCACTAGCCCATATGAGTACCCGAGTATCTGTCACTAGCCCATCTGAGTACCCTAGTACCTGTCACCAGCCCATCAGAGTGCCCAAGAACTTTTTACCAGCCAATCAGAGTACCCGAGTACCTTTTACCAGCCCATCAGAGTACCCGAGTACCTTTTACTAATCCATCAGAGTACCCAAGTACCTATATGCAGCCCATAAGAGTACCCGAGTACCTATCTGCAGCCCATGCCTCATAAAATATACATTGGGGTGTTTGCTTTCCAAAATGGGGTAATTTTGTGGGTAATTCCATTACAGGAGGAATCAGAGGGCCCTGCTCATTAGAGCTTACAATCTAGGAGGGAGGGTTAAATGATACGAAAGGGCAATAACTGCGGGGGATGAGCTGATTGAGAAAATAAGGAGTGTAGTTGTTAGGCGGTGGCAGGATAGGCTTCCCTGAAGAGAAGAGTTTTCAGGGATCGCCTGAAGGTGGATAGATTTGGGGACAGTCTGACCAATCGGGGTAGGGAGTTCCAGAAGATGGGAGAGGCTCGGGAGAAGTCTTGGAGGCGAGTATGAGAGGAGGTGATGAGGGAGCTGGAGAGCAGGAGGTCTTGGGAGGAGAGAAGAGGACGTTTAGGTTGGTATTTTGAGACCAGGCTGGTGATGTAGCTGGGAGCAGAGTTGTGGATGGCTTTGTAGCTGATTGTTAGCATTTTGAATTTAATTTGCTGGGCAAGTGGCAGGCAATGGAGGGATTAGCAGAGAGGGGTGGCAGACGTTGAACGGTTTGTAAGGTGGATGAGTCTGGCAGCAGCATTCATGATGGACTGGAGGGGGGATAGTCTATATATTTATTTTTTACAAACCATTTTTATTGGAAGATCAAGAGAAAAAAAAAGTTACATATTGATAACAAATTAATGTACAGTCAATAGGTTGAATAAACATAGTTCTGATGAGACATATGAGATAAAGAAAATAATACATTTAACATAATTAGCAATACAAATATATATATATATATTGTATCAAATATATCTTTAGAGTGACAATTGAATTACATGTGAAGTGGAGAGTGCCACAGTTTCCATTTTTCATTGTAGATATGCATACTATTGTTGATTGTATGAAAGATATATTCAGTTAATTTTATTGATTCTATACGTGATATCACTTGGGACCAAGGGAGGTTGGGTGATTGCCAATTACAGGCTATTGTCCATTGGACTGCACTGAATAGGGAATGGACCAAGCTCAAGTGAGGAAGAGGTAGGTCAGGGATATTGGCATATAATATGCATATTTGCGGGGTTAAGACAACAACTTTATTAGTTACATGTTGAATATATGAGGATACTTTTTGCCAAAAGGAATTAAGGGATGGGCAGTCAAAGAAAATGTGTTTTAGGGATCCTGTTAGATTGCATCCTCTGAAACATAGTGGGGAGAATGCGGGATAGAAAGAGTGGATTTTCACAGGAGTTAAATACCACCTAGTCAATATTTTTATAGGGGTTTCTTTAAAGGAAGGGGCTCGATTGCATTTACGCATATTAGTAATCATATGGTGCCAGTCTTTTAGAGATATTACCTGACCTAAATCAGATCCCCACTTCAACATAGTGTCTGTTTTATCTGGGATATTTATTTCATTGATATAGGTATAGAGCTTGGAGATCAATCCTTTTTCTCTGGGAGAGTTTAAGCAAATCTGTTCAAAAACAGTGAATGGGGGTTCAATTTGAAAGGGAATTGTGAGGATAAAAATTGTTTAATTGCGGAATAGTTTATGATCTGTGAGCGAGGAATGTGATACTTCTGATGAAGATTTTAAAAAGGGATGTATAGGTTGTTGTTTGTGAGGGATATAATATTAGTAAGATTATTATCAGACCAAATTTTAAAATCAGGTTTCTGACCAAATGCTGGTGTAAATCTAGGTTTGCCAAAGAAGGAAGCTAGTGGGGTGTAGAGGAGATCAAATTATAAGATGATTTATAACGGGTCCAGAATTGAAGTAGTTGTGAAACTATATGATTACATGTGTGGATCGGTCTATTTAATTTGTGATTGGACCAAAGAATACCCTCAAGGTGATATGGTGATATAGATGTGGACTCGAATTGCAGCCAAGGGATATTTTTGTCCTTAGAGAACCACTGTGTTAAGTGTGTAAGTCTGGTGGCAGTATAATATGTTCATATGTTAGGCAGGCCTAGTCCACCTGAAGTTTGAGATCTATGAAGGTTGACATTACTGGATCTGGGTTTTTTACCAGACCAAATAAATTTATTTATATCTTTCTGTAACAAGTCAATTTTATATCTGGGGATATTAATCTGTAAAGAGCGAAATAGAAAAAGGAGCTTGGGTAGAATATTATATAATAATATAGAAAGGAGATGTTATATGTTGACCATGTTTTTAAAAGGACTCTTATTTGGGCAAACAAAGTGGGGTAATTATTTTGAAATAGGGATTTAAATTGTGGTGATATATGTATGCCTAAATATTTTATATAGTTTGTACACCAAGTAAATGGGAATTTCGTTTTAATATTAGAAGCAATGTCAGGAGGTATATTAATTGGAAGTATGGAGCATTTTCAATAATTTATTCCCAGACCTGAGAGGTCTTTAAAGATCTTGAGTTCTGAAAGGAGATTTGGAATAGATTTGAGTGGGTTTGATAAGAATACTATGGCGTCGTCTGCGTATAAACTAATTTTGAATTCAAAGGGGCCTTTAGTATAGCCAGATATATTTGGGTTATTTCAGCGCATGCAAGGGGTTCCAGGGCAAGGGCGAATAATAAAGGAGATAAGGGGCAACCCTGTCTGGTACCTCTGTTCAGGGAGAAATCTCAGAGTTGCTACCCCGGAATTCTCATCCTAGTCTGTGGGCAATGGTATAAAGCTTTAAATCCATGGGAGAATTTGGGAGGGATACCATATTTATTGAGGATCAGATCTAAGTAAGACCAACCGACGCTATCAAACGCTTTGTTGATATCAAGACTCAGTAGGCAGGTTTGATGGGAGAACAGATTCGCATCTTGAATAATGTTATTAACTAGCCTAATGTTATCTGCAATTTGTCTGTTGTTTATGAAGCCCGATTGGTCCATATGAATTAAAGAGGGGATAATTAAAGCTAGTCTGTCTGCTAACATTCTGCCGAAAATTTTTAGATTGTTGTTCAGTATGGAGATAGGACGGTAGTTCTGTGGGAGAGAGTGATCTTTTTGCGGTTTGGGTATGAGAGACATATTAGCCATAGTCATTTCTGGGGGGAAGTGGTTACCTTGTAGAATGTAATTGAATAATTTAGATAAGTGAGGTGTGAGAAGGGATGAGAATTTCTTATAGTACATCGGCGAGAAGCCATTTGGGCCTGGGGCTGTGGCTGATTTGAGGGAGTTGATTACGTTAGTAATTTCAGTTTCTGTACATGGACTGTTGAGAGATTCAACCTGTTGGTTATTTAGCCAAGATAGAGAATTTGGAGAAGGAGCGAGTTGAGGAATAGAAAGGAGATCCTTATAAAAGTTTAAAAAAATATTTTGGACGTCTTTTGGATGGGAGGTGAGGTTACCCTTACAGTCACGTAGCTTATAGGTGTTGGGAGGTTTAACTGTTTGATTTAATCTTCTGGCAAACATAGCCGATGCGTTATTGCCGTGTAGAAGGAATTTTGCCTTGGAAAATCGTATACTTTTTTCAACATCATTGGATAGAAGTAAATCGAGAGCATGACGTTTGGATTTGATCTGTTGTAACAGAGATGGAGATGGGGAAGAGTTAATTTTATTGTAAAGTGTGTTGAGGTCATTGACATGGGATCTAATCTCGAAAAGTCTTAATTTATTTTTTATAGTGGCGATTTCAATAAATTGTCCTCTAAGAACAGCTTTATGTGCCGTCCAAAGGGTCTTGGAGAGATGTCGTTGGTGTCATTAATTTTAAAGTATTCCTCTATTTTGGAGGCTAATTGTTGGGTAATAATAGGATCAGATAAAAGGGAGTCATTGAGTCCCCAGCTATATGGGGAAGGAAGTAATCCAATATAAGAGGATTCAAAGGAGACCATATGGTGGTCGGACCATGGGCAAGGAATGATATCAGCTCCTACCGAGTTTGCTAATAGGATGGGTGTAGTATAGATATAATCAAGGTGGGCAAAACTGTTATGGGGGTGGGAAAAGAATGTGTATGCTTTTGTGCCTATATTAAGAGATCTCCAGGAATCTATCAGTTGAAGGGAATTCAATGATCTGTTAATTGATTTTGAAAAGGCTCTAGAAGATGGGGAGGGGGAACTTCTATCCAAATAGGGATTAGCTGCCAGATTGAAATCTCCTCCAACTATGATATGAGAGGATGTATACTTATCCAGAGTATTGAAGAAGTTGTTGAAGAAGGAAGCATGTGCTTCATTAGGGGCGTAAATTGAGGCTATTGTAATGCTATGTCCGTTTAATTTACCCTTTAAAAATATAAAACAGCTTTCTGGGTATGAATATGTTGAATATCTAATACTATAGAGTTTTTTTTTTTTTCCAAAATTTTTTTATTGAGAATAAATGCAAGAACATAATATGGAAAAGGTAAGTACAAGGTATTGATGGATGGTAATCTTTGATATACATTTGCGAGGGGAGAAGAAAAAGGAAGAAGAATATCGCAACTCCATATCTCAGACTATTATAATACATGAAAGCTCGGTTTGACAAATAGTCTCTTTCCAAGGAATGAGTACATATGAAGTATGGAAACACAGACTTTCTCATTCGAATCTGGTAACAGGATTTACAGTGCTTTGTGACGTAATATATCTGAGAGTAAGATTGAATGGGTTAAATGTAGGAAATGTATGTTGGGGTTACCATTGTTTTCTCCCTTCCCATTCCCTCCCCATTGGTTGGTGTTTGGTGAGATAGGGCATTATGTATGTTTTGTCCAAGCGGCCCGCGCTATGGAGGACATCAGAGGGAAGTTGGGGTAGGGGAATGGGAGGGGCAGGGCAAGGAACAAAGAGAGGGGACAGTGGGGAAGGGGGGGGAAAAGGAGTGAAAAAAAAAAAAAAAGGGAAGGACACACAAGGGGGGTTGATTTAGCTACAGACAAGTTTTCTCCTGTCCCACCTCCCCTACAATGGGGGGGTAGGGTCAAGGCTAAGGACTAGGTTATAGTAGCTCCGGTGCGGTGTTAGAATGTTTAAATTGGGTCCAGTTTGCCCATGTTTTGGCAAATTTAGTTGGGCGATCATGAGATATGGCAATCAGCTCCTCCATGACGGCTATTTGTTCAATTTGCTTGTACCAGTCTGTTATCGTTGGGGTTTTGGGGGTGCCCCATGTTCTGGGGATGCAGAGTTTAGCTGCATTAATCATATTCATTGTGAGGGATTTACGATATGAGTTATGTAGTGAAGGTTGGAGGTGGAGTAAGAAACATTCCGGTTTGAGGGGGATATTTTGTGCGGTGATTAGGTTTATTTGGTCCCTGACTTCTTCCCAGAAGGGGGTTATGTTCTTACAGTCCCACCAGATATGTAGGAGGCTGCCCACTTCTTGATGGCATCCCCAGCACAAATCATTTGTATTGTGTTTGTAATGTTTGAGTATGGCGGGGGTCCTGTACCAGCGCGTTAGGAGTTTAAAATTATTTTCCTGGATGGTAATGTTTACAGAGCCTTTATGGGCAAATTCATATATTTGGGACCATTGTTTTTCTGAGATGTTTAGTTGAAGGTCTCTACTCCATGCCGCACAGAACCCGCTCTCGTTATTGGGTGTGTTAGACCAAAGTAAGGAGTATATGATTGAGATTGTGTGTTGGGTAGGGTTCTTATTAGAACATATGTTGTCAAAGCAAGATAATGGTTGTTGTAAGTCTCCCATTTTTTGAATAGTGTGAAAGAAGTTCCTAAGTTGGAAGTATTTCCAGAAGCTGAGTGACCAGGTGGGCCATTTGAGTCTGAGCTCTTGCAATGAGAGCAAATTACCTTTTGGGGCGATATGGTGTATTCAGAGTTCTGTATGCGGATCAAGTCCTTCCAGGAAGGATTCATCCCTGCCCGGAGGAAAGTTTGGGTTTTTAAGGATCGGTGTCATTGGGCCATAAGGGTCGGAGATTTGTTTTAGAAGCTTTTTTGAAGATGGTTAAAGCAGGGCCTATAATAGGATGTCTTTTAAGATCTTGTGGTAGGAGGTTGGTTGGGATCCATGGGGCTAAATGCAGGGGAATATTGGCGAAGTCTTTTTCCAAGCTTACCCAGTCTTTGGTAAAATGGTGGACATTCCAGTCTACTATCCTTTGCAATTGACAAGCCCAATGATACAGTTTGAAATCTGGAATGCCTAGACCTCCTTTGAGCTTTGGGATGGTAAGTTGGGTTAAATTGATTCTGGGTGTTTTTTGGTTCCACAAAAACTCCCCTACATTTGAGTCTGAGCTCTTGCAATGAGAGCAAATTACCTTTTGGGGCGATATGGTGTATTCGGAGTTCTGTATGCGGATCAAGTCCTTCCAGGAAGGATTCATCCCCGCCCGGAGGAAAGTTTGGGTTTTTAAGGATCGGTGTCATTGGGCTATAAGGGTCGGAGATTCCCTTTGTTTTAGAAGCTTTTTTGAAGATGGTTAAAGCAGGGCCTATAATAGGATGTCTTTTAAGATCTTGTGGTAGGAGGTTGGTTGGGATCCATGGGGCTAAATGCAGGGGAATATTGGCGAAGTCTTTTTCCAAGCTTACCCAGTCTTTGGTAAAATGGTGGACATTCCAGTCTACTATCCTTTGCAATTGACAAGCCCAATGATACAGTTTGAAATCTGGAATGCTTAGACCTCCTTTGAGCTTTGGGATGGTAAGTTGGGTGAAATTGATTCTGGGTGTTTTTTGGTTCCACAAAAACTGGGAGCATATTTTCTTAAGGTTATTGAGGTAAGTACCGGGTATTGCGATGGGCACCATCTGGAAGAGATAGAGCAAACGTGGGAGTATGTTCATTTTTAAGATGGCTGCTCTACCAAACCAGGAGAAGTGTGGTTTTTGCCATCTTTTGAGATCTTCCTTAATATGTTGTAGCATAGGGAGAAAGTTTTTGTTGAATAGGTTGGGTAATTGGGTAGTCAGGTAAATGCCAAGGTATTTAATGGCATCCTTTTGCCAAGTGAATGGGAAATTAGTTTCACGTGTGTTTATTTGGGAGGGTGAGAGGGTGATATTTAGGGCTTCTGATTTGGAAAAGTTTATTTTAAAATGAGAAATATAGTGGAACAAGCTGAACTCTTTCAAGATGTTTGGTATAGTGATGAGCAGTTCCATGAGGAATAACAATATGTCATCTGCAAATGCAGCAATTTTGTAGTGTCGGTCGGCAATTTGAATACCTTTTATGGCATCGTTTTAGAGTTTTTGATGAAGATGGCTACACCTCTGGATTTGTTATGAAAAGTGGTAAAATGAAATTGTTGATAACTTTTATCAAAAATTTTTCGATGATTGTCTGTGGAGAAATGAGTCTCCTGTAGGAGAATTACTGCAGCTCCTAGTCTTCTATATTCTCGAAATGCTTTTTTACGTTTATGGGGTGAATTCAACCCCTGGGCATTATGTGAGATTATTTTGATACCCATGATGACTAATATTTGCAAGCGCTATGTCGATTTTAATGTTTAATGTGGGAGTGATGGAACGAATAATAGTATCTCATACCAAAGCGGAAGCTCTCAAAACTATAAAACTGTATTCAAGAAAATAATATATGTAGCACATTGAAAAGTTAGATAAATTCACATTCAGAAACTGAGAGAACAGTGATCTTCCATTTGTTGTAAATGTTAAGAACAAAACAATGCTTAAATAGCAATAGTATTGTGTTAACGGGTCAGGAGACATAATGTCTGCTGACAAAAAGAACCATTTATAAATGGAACTGGATCATCCCGATCTTGTCAGCAAGGATTTATTAAGACCCCCTCTCCGGAGCGAAGGGAACCGGAGAGGGAGGAACGATATAAACCAGGTAAATAACACCAAAAGATATGGGGATAACATAATTTGTCTGTCGGTGACAAGAGTGGGGTCAAACTAGCTCGGCGGGAGGACCAAGCGGCAGGATACCAATATAAAAACAATGCATCCTGAGAGACATTAAGAAAAAGTAACATAACAATAAGTCTTTGAGTACTATAATACTTTTAGTAAGGATGTTGCTCAAAGTATAGCTGCGTTTTGGCAGGAAAAAGAATGTGTAATACGGCGTGTGGGAGTTTAAAAAGGGGGTTTCCAGCCTGTTTAATTAGACCATAACTGAGGAACTACCACATTTTCTTACCAATATGGGTTTAAGGAGAGCCAGTCTTAAAGAATATTGTTGAACTGGAGAGGTGGAACTCAGTTCGTAAATGTCTGTTGTGGATGAGATTGAGGTTGAACGTACAGATGCGAAGAGATGTGGGTGAGATGTTTAGCCCTGTATATATATCAAAAAATATTGTCTGAGGAAAAAAAAAGAAAATATTTAAAAAAAAAAGGAAAAATTATAAAAATACAGGGTTATACTATGAGCATGATTACATTGTTCGAGGGAATGGTAGAACGGAATATTAACTATGTAAGGATAAAAGTCCAGCCATTATTATTATTACTCCTGAGTTTGGAGCAGATGGTAAGATGAAGGGGAAATCTGGCCATTGGGATGCTTGCAATTGGCACACTATTTCAATTCCCCACTAGATGGCAGTATCTGTTGGGTGATTGTATTGCTGTAATTGGGGAATGTAGTGAGATAAATTGAAAAAGTGTAAGTAATAATTCTGTGTTTGAGCAGTTCAATTGAATTATATCCTGAAGGATTTTAATAAGATTTAACAGAGTGAAGTCTCTTTCTTCTGATTAGCTCCTTGTTTAGTAAGGGGTTTGAGATCCTAGTCCGGGACTCAATACAAGCAGAGGCTCAGTTTGTGTTATTTAGGACAGGAGATTTCATGGTTGCTGACGTTCCCTTCTATTACCACTTCTGGAGGAGGGGGTAGACCAGATTGAAGATGGTCTAGGGGTTAGTGTTGAGCGAACCCGGACTGTAACGTTCGGGTCCGTACCGAACTTTTGGGTGTCCGTGGCACGGACCCGGACCCGGACATTTCAAAAATCGTTCGGGTTCGGTCCGGGGTTCTGCTATTTTACTCCACGTGTTGAGAAGCTGCAGGGCAGCCAATCAACAAGCGTTTCACTGGTTTGCCCTTAGAAGCCATCACAGCCATGCCTACTAATGGCATGGCTGTGATTGGCCGGTGCATCATGTGACCCAGCCTCTTTATAAGCTGGAGTCACAGTGCTGCAGTCACATGCTCCTTGGGTTAGTATAGGGAAAGGAAGCTGACGGCGTGAGGGACAGATTTTAGCCATTTTAAGACCTGATCCTGCATCCTGAGATAGATTACTTTACTACTGCTGTCTGTGCTGTTGC
>BLSH010148448.1:140284-151767 GCA_018402905.1 Glandirana rugosa
TTTAAGAATTTCGGAGGTCTTTATGGTGTTTGTAGTTAGAACTACCTTTATTTGAGGTCTATAAGGGACTATAAAGAGTTCGGTGTAATCTTTTCTCCTCTTTGTACTTTCTTTATTGGGGACATGATGTCTTGCGATCTTAATCCATGTCTACCCCTAAGGGAAAATTCGAGAGACATGGAGTGTTACCAAGTCACATGTGACAAGAGTTATTAAGACTTCCGTTCCTTAATGACCCGGAGGAACTTGGTCTTGGAAGGGAAGCGGAAGTTTGCTGGGGATCATCTCAACTCGCTTGTGGACCTTCAAGCCCAAGACGACCAGGCAGGCTTGTGTCCGTGCGATCGTTCGGGTTCCGTCCGGACCCGGACCCGGACTTTGTCACGAAGTTCGGACGGACCAGCAGAACCCGAACTTCCAGGTGTTCGCTCAACTCTACTAGGGGTCGTTTGAAGGCGAAGGGAAGGTTCTGGTTCAAGGAGGCCCAGTAATTCCTTGCCTTCAGAATTATTGAGAACAGTGTACACTGAACCATTGTGAGGTACAGAGAGCTTAAAAGGGAATCCCCATCTGTACCTAATTCTAGCGTTCTGTAGTACAGGGGTTATTTCTTTCATGTTTCTCCTCTTTTCTAATGTGGCTTGAGAAATATCAGGGAATATCTGGAGTTTATTTCCATCAAGATTGATGTTTGTGGTATTTCTGGAGGCTTTAAGAATTTTGTTTTATTAAAAAGTCTTTAAAGCAGAGGACAATATCGCGTGGGGGCTTATCTGGTTGAGGTTTAGGACGTAGAGCCCTATGGATTGTATCACAGATGAATGCAGTATCTGGCTTATCAGGTAAAAGGGAGTGGAACAGTCTCATCATGGCAGGGATTAATTCTGTGACTGTTTCTGGGACTCCGCAAATTACATCTTCGGTTCTGATTTTCCAAATCCTCGATTTGGGCCTGGATTTGCGTAAAATTATCTGCAAGAGGCTCATAATCTTTCCTTAAATCATGATGGGCTAAAGTCAGTCCGTCATGCTTTGTTTCCAGAATGTCAGTTCTGTTTCCTAGTGCTGTGATTTCCTGTGACAGGGCCTGAGTTGAGCTGCTAACTTCTGTATGAATTTTGTTAGCCAGTTTTTCATACATGATGGCCAGGCTGTCTTCCAGATCAGCTTTAGTAAGTGAGTTTGAGGGAAAAGTAGATGGGTACTGACTGTTTTCCTGTGTTGTCCCAGGAGTAGAGCTGCTTTTTGTATTGTGCAAGGGAGAAGAGGCACCGGCGCCATTTTGAGCCATCTTGTATTTCTCCTGACAGCGGAGTAAGTAAGTTGCTAAGGAGCCTTGAGAGCGGTGTTTACTGGATTTCCTCCTTCCAGGCATGCACGGGTGTGTTTGCCGGGTTTTGAGCTGAATCGTGCTTGAAAATTGTATCTGCAGACCCCGGGAATGCCGTTTTGGTCCTTTTGGGCCATCTTGTATTTCTCCTGAGAGCGGAGTAAGTAAGTTGTTAAGGAGCCTTGAGAGCGGCGTTTACTGGATTTCCTCCTTCCAGGCATGCACGGGTGTGTTTGCCAGGTTTTGAGCTGAATCGTGCTTGAAAATTGTATCTGCAGACCCCGGGAATGCAGTTTTGGTCCTCGGATCTGGCGGAGCTACTGCAATGCACGTCTAGCCAGCATTGCGCCGCGCATGCGCCCCCAAGGGATAGTCTATTTAAAGGTAGGTCAGTGAGGAGGGAGTTGCAGTAGTCGAGGCGAGAGATGACCAGGGAGTGAATCAGGAGCTTTGTGGTTTCATTGGTTAGGAAGGGACGTATTTTAGAGATGTTGCGGAGATTGAGGTGGCAAGCCTTAGAAAGTGATTGGATGTGGGACCAAAAGGAGAGTTGAGAGTCCAGGATAACACCAAGCCCCCTGACATGTGTGGATGGTTGTGCCATTGCTCTTGACAGAGAAGTCGGGGGAAACAGCACATGGGGGAGGAAATATTATGAGTTCAGTTTTGGACAGTTGAGTTTGAGAAAGTGGTGTGACATCCAGGCAGATATGTCTCTTAATAAGTTAGTGATATGTGAGGAGACTGATGGAGTAAGTTGGGGGGTGGAGAGGTAGATTTGGGTATCATCAGCATAGAAATGATATTGAAAGCCGTGGGAGGCTATCAGCCGACCCAGGGAAGAGGTGTATATTGAAAATAAGAGAGGTCCAAGAACAGAACCTTGGGGGACCCCAACAGAGAAAGGAAGAGGAGAGGAGGAGGTAGAATTGTACGATACGCTGAAGGTGCGATGGGATAGGTAGGACGAGAGCCACTGAAGAGCACAGTCACCTAGTCCGAGGGAGTAAAGTTTTTTGAGGAGGAGGGGGTGGTCAAATGCAGCCGAAAGGTCCAGGAGTAGGAGTACAGAGTAGTGTCCATTGGTTTTTGTGGTTAGTAGGTAATTTGTGAGATTAAGAAGGGCAGTTTCTGTGGAGTGTTGAGGGCAAAATCCAGATTGAAGGGGGTCCAGAAGGTTATTCTTAACAAGGTGGTCACTCAGTTGGTTGTAGACTAGGCGTTCAAGGAGTTTGGAGGAAAAGGGGAGCAAGGAGATAGGGTGCATATTGTTTAGATCGGTAGGGTCCAGGGATAGCTTTTTGAGTATGGGGGTGACCAATGCATGTTTTAGAGCATTGGGGAAGATACCAGAAGAGAGGGAGAGATTGTAGATGTGAGTTAGAGAGTGCAGGATAAAGTCAGAGGGTGAGCGTAGTATTTGAGAGAATAGGGTCCAGTGGACAGGTGGTTAGGTGGGCACTAGAAAGGAGTTTAGCAACCTCGTTTATAGTAGTAGGTTTGAATAAGGATAGTGTCAATTGTACTTGTTGACATGGGGTGTTAACTGGGGAAGATGCCTGTAGAGTGGAGATTTCGTCACAAATTGTGTCAATCTTGCTTTTGAAGTGATTAGCAATCTCCTGGGCAGTAAGTGTGTTAGTGGGCGGAAGCAGTGGAGGACAAAGTTGGGAGTTGAAGCTAGAGAAGAGTTGACAGGGGCTGGATGAGAAGGTGTTTATAGTAGTGGTAAAATAGGTCTGCTTGGCAGTGTGGAGGTGAGAATTGTATTTATGGAGGGCAGAACTGTATTGGTTGAAGTCTTTGAGAGACTTAGTATTGTGCCACAGACGCTCAAGGGCGTGGCTACGCTCTTTGAGGTTTCTGGTGTCATGGGTAGTAGGGGTTGAGGCCTGATGTTGTGTGTGGTGAGGGGAGTGTGCTCGTCCAGGGTTGAGGACAGGGATTTATTGTAGATGGCAGTGGCTTGGTTGGAGCAGGACATCGGTGAGATTTTTTCATAGAGGTGGTCAGTAGCAGAATAGAGGAGAGAAGTGTTGAGTTGGCGAAGGATTCTACAGGTGACTGTTAATTGATTGGAGGGGAAGGTGGTGCAAGACAGGGAGAGAGAGAAGCTAATAAGGTGGTGGTCGGAGAGAGGAAAAGGATTGTTGGAGAGGTTGCATGGAGTGCATAGATAGGAGAAGACAAGGTCGAGGGTGTTCCCATCAGTGTGAGTAGGAGCCTGTACCCATTGCTTCAGGTCAAAGGAGGAAGTTAGACTAAGAGATTTAGAAGTAGCAGTAGTGTTAGTGTTAACTGGGATGTTGAAGTCCCCAAGAAGGATTGTGGGAATGTCAGAAGATAGAAAGTTGGGTAGCCAGGCAGAAAATTAATCAAGGAAAGTTGATAGTGGTTCAGGAGGCTGGTAGATCACAGCAATTCTTAGGGAGGTTGGAGAGAATAGACGTATACAGTGGGTTTCAAATGATGAGAGTGACAGAGAGGGAGGAGAGTGAAGAACCTGAAAGGTACTCAGTGGGGATAAGAGGAATCCCACTCCACCTCCCTTGCATTCATTAGGCCTAGGGGAGTGAGTCCAGAGAAGGCCATCGTGGGAGAGGGAAGCAGGAGAAGGAGAATCACATTCATGGAGCCAGGTTTCGGTGATAGCAAGTAGATGAAAGGAATTTGTGACAAATAGGTCATGAACATCAGTGAGCTTGTGGCAGACAGAGCAGGCGTTCCAGAGGACAAAGCGGAAGGGGAGGCTGGTTTTGGGAAGAAGGGGGATGGAGATTAAATTGTGTAGATTGTGACTACTGCCAGAGGGTGTGGGGTGGTGGTAATGTGTGTGGTTAAATGAGAGAGGCCCAGGGTTTGGGGAAATATCTCCAGAGGCTAGGAGAAGCAGAAGAGAGAGGGAGGCAACATGGGAATATGATTTATATGAGGGGACATGCTTGAGCATCCTGGGTTTGTTATCATGCGGGCATAGAATTAGAAAGAGGTGATGAGTGCAGTAACAGGGAGAGGGGAAAAGTGAGGATGCTATGTACAGATTGTCGGGTGGGGAAGAGGGGTGAAGAAAAGATAGTTTGAGGAGAGAGGCTGCTATTGTGAAAAGGAGAGTTAAGGTATGCATGTTTCAGAGAGGAAAGTGTGATGTTTTGGAAATGAGGTTACCTGTAGTCTGGTGTTTGAGTAGTTTCTTGTTAGTGTGCGCTTTGTGCAAATCGCTAAAGTGCAAGAGCTGAAGTGCCCACTTATTTAAAGAACCCCACTTTTTTGGAAGAACCCCCTGCAATGCTATCCCCCGTAAGCAAAGCTTGGTTTTATACTGTTATGGGTGGGGGTGGAGGTGGACAATTAATCAATTAGGAGATGATATTAGGCACACCACTATCACAGCAAATTTCTAACACTGCAATTTAAATGCAACAAAGGCCAAGGAGGGCAAGATTGTAAAGATAAGAGAAACCATAATTAAGGTAAGGCTTATAGGCTAAATAGACATCACAATGTTATGAACATGGCTACAGATGTAAACAGCAGTGACAAAAGCAGATTACCAAAGACATTTAAGCAGTCATTCAGTGTTCAGTTTAAGGAAGATGAAGCCAGTATAAACAGACATACCAATGTTAAAAGGCAAAGGCAGATAGCAATGTTTCAGCTTTTGGGTGGAGCAATCAGCAATACAGACATACCAATGTTAAAAGGCAAAGGCAGATAGCAAGGTTTCAGTTTTTGGGTGGAGCGATCAGCAATACAGGATGGATGGTTGCAAGAGCTGAAGTGCCCACTTATTTAAAGAACCCCACTTTTTTGGAAAAACCCCCTGCAATGTAGGAATGAAATTAGATGTGTAATTTATGCTCCTAGAATGCCTGAAAGTACTACTTCAATGCTGGACCTCTCTATGTGGCCAGGCTGTGTAAAAGTCTCACACACTCGCCATACTCGGGACGAGTAGGAGAATATATTTTGGGGGGTACTTTTTGCTATGGACATGCTATATGTTAGAAATATCATATAAATTGACAACTTTGTGTAAAAAAAACAAATAAGTTTTAATTTTCTTTCCATGTTTTCCGAAGACTTGTGGAAAAATGAACCATACAAAAGACTCATAATGCCTCATAGAATATACGTTGGGGTGTTTGCTATACAAAATGGGGTCATTTTGTAGGTAATTCCACTGTCCTAATGCTCTAGGGACTTCATTAAGGTCATTAGGATATTTTATGTGTAATTTATGTTCCTAGAACGCCTGATGGTGCTCCCTGCATGTTGGACTGCTCTATGTGGCAGGGCTGTGTAAAAGTCTCACACATGTGGTATTGCCACAGAATGTATTTTGGGGTATAATTTTTGCTATGTACATGCTATGTGTTAGAAATATCTTATAAGTTGAACACTTTGTGTAAAAATAAAAGAGTTTTTATTTTCTTTCCGTGTTTTTCAAAGACTTGTAGAAAAAAATATACTGTACAAAAGACTCATAATTAGAGTTGAGCGAACACCTGGATGTTCGGGTCCCGGGGGTTCGGCCGAACCTCTCGGAAAAGTTTGGGTTCGGCACCGAACTTGACCCGAACTTAACACCAAACCCCATTGAAGTCAATGGTGACCCGAACTTTTGGGCACAAAAATGGCTGTAAAAAAGTCCTGGAAAGCGCTAGTGGGCTGCAAAAGGAAGCAAAATGGGGTAAGAGTAGGACAAGTGCCCTGCAGACAAATGTGGATAGGGAAATAACTTAAATCACATTAAAAAATAAAAAATGGAGGAGGGGGTGGAGGAGGTGGGTGGATGTGGAGTAGGAGGTTGAGGAGGCGGTGACCGTGGGGGTGTAGGTGGAAGTGGCGGTGGAGGAGGAGGAGGTAGCCAACACTGTTTTTTGCTTGTTTGTTTTTTTTTCTAATTGGGGTAGCCCCCAAAATATTGGGACATATTTAAAAAAAAAGTATACCAATGGCTGTGTGAGGCAGGTCTAAATGTCTATTCTGCACAAGGTAAAGACAAGTCTTGTGGGATCCATGCCTGGTTCATTTTAATAAATGTTAGCTTGTCCATGTTGGCTGTGGACAGGTGGCTGCGCTTGTCTGTGATAATGCCCCCTGCCATACTAAATACACGTTCAGACAATACACTGGCTGCAATGCAGGCCAGCACTTCCAAGGCATAAAGGGCAAGCTCAGGCCATGTGCCAAATTTGGAGACCCAGAAGTTGAATGGGGCAGATCCATCAGTCAGTACATGTAGGCATGTGCACACATACTGTTCCACCATGTTGCTGAAATGCTGCCTCCTGGTAAGACGTTGCCTATCAGCTGGTGGTGCTATTTGTTGTGGCATGCTGCTGACAAAGCTTTTCCACATTTCGGCCATGCTAACCCTGCCTTCTGAGGTGCTGGCAGAGCCACAGCTGCGTTGGCGACCTCTTCCTCCTCCTCTGCCTCCGCCTAGTGCTTCCACTGAGCCCCCGGTGTCACTTGGGAATGCACTCAGCAGCGCATCTACCAGCGTGCGCTGGTAGTCAAGCATCTTCCGATCACGCTCCAGTGAGGGAATTAAGGATGGCACGTTGTCCTTGTAACGGGGATCCAGCAGGATGGCCAACTAGTAATCAGCACAAGTTACAATGTTGGCAACTCGGCTGTCATTGAGCAGGCACTGCAGCATGTAGTCGCTCATGTGTGCCTGGCTGCACAGAGGCAAAGACAAGCTGTCTTCTGTGGGAGGTGTATCATCGGTGTCCTCCGTATCCCCCCAGCCATGCTCCAGTGATACCCACGAGATGCATTGGGTGCCACCCTGCTGTGAACACGGTTCCTCCTCCTTCTCCTCCTCCTTCTCATCATCCTCATCCTCCTCATCCTCCAGAACTGTGCCCTGGCTTGAAATTTTTTTACCTGGCCTATGCTGGTGCAGGAACCCACCCTCCGAGCCACTTGTGAATGACTGGCCTGATAACCATGGAAATTATCCCTCTTCCTCCTCCTCCTGTGCCACATCCTCTTCCATCATCGCCTGAAGGGTTTTTTCAAGGAGACATAGAAGTGGGATAGTAACGCTGAGAACAGCGTCATCGGCACTGGCCATGTTTGTGGAGTACTCGAAACACCGCAATATGGTACTCAGATCTCGCATGGAGGCCCACTCCTTGGTGGTGAAGTGGTGCTGTTCCGCAGAGTGACTGACCCGTGCGTGCTGCAGCTGAAACTCCACTATTGCCTGCTGCTGCTCGCACAGTCTCTCCAGCATGTGCAAGGTGGACTTCCACCTTGTGGGCACGTCGCATAGGAGGCGGTGAGCAGGAAGGCCGAAGTTCTGCTGCAGCAGCAGCAGGGTGAGAACACCGAACGCACGCACAGACATATCCAGGTAGTTTTTTAGACATTTCTGCACTACCAAATTCAGCACATGCGCCAGGCAAGGGATGTGCGTCAAACCGGCTAGGCCCAGAGCTGCTACGAGATTTTGCCCATTATCGCACACCACCAGACCGGGCTTGAGGCTCAGTGGCAACAACCACTCATCGGTCTGTTGTTCAATGCCCGTGCACAGCTCCTGCGCAGTGTGGGGTTTATCCCCCAAACACATCAGTTTTAAAACAGCCTGCTGTCGTTTCCCCCTGGATGTGCTGAAGTTGGTGGTGAAGGTGTTACGCTGACCGGATGAGGAGGTGGTAGAGGAGGAGGAAGCAGAGTAGGGGGAGGAGGCAACAGGAGGCAAAGAGAAATGCCCTGCAATCCTGGGTTTTGGAAGGACATGCGCCAAACTGCTAGCCGCCTCAGGCCCACCCGCCACTACATTTGCCCAGTGTGCAGTTAGCGAGATATAGCGTCCCTGCCCGTGCTTACTGGTCCACGTATCAGTGGTTATTTGGACCTTACCACAGATGGCGTTGCACAGTGCACACTTGATCTTGTCCCCGACTTGTTTGTGCAGGGAAGGGATGGATCTCCTGGAAAAGTAGTGGCGGCTGGGAACCGCGTACTGTGGGACAGACATCGCCATCAGGTTTTTAAAACGGTCCATGTCCACCAGACGGAATGACAGCATTTCAAAGGCCAGGAATTTTGAATTGCTGGCATTCAGGGCCAGGGATCGCGGGTGGGTAGGGGGATACTTCCTCTTTCTCTCCAGTGCTTGGGAGATGGACAGCTGTAAGCTTCCATGGGACCGTGGTGTGGAAATGCTTGGGGACGGAGGCGGACATGGTGGCGTTGATGTCACATCGTCTGTGGAGGAAGAGGCCAGGGCAGCAGTAGAAGAGGAAGCAGGAGGAGCCCGAGACCTTTCTTGGATTTTGAGGTACTTATTCCACTGCAGCTTTGATGCCTGGTCATGCAGGTTGTGCTCAGGTTTAGAACATTTATGCCTCGCTTCATGCTCTCATTGCACAGTGTGCAAACAACTTGTGTCTTGTCGTCAGCACATTGTCTGAAGAATTGCCACACCGGGGAATGCCTTTGAGCTGCCTTTGGTGTGCTAGGTCCCTGGGTGTGGTGGGTAGTAGCAGGCATACTGTCTAGGGGATGGTCGCTCCGCTTTTACAACCTGCTTCCTCTTTTGCTGTGCTGGTGCCTCTGTGCGACCACCACCTCTTCCTCCAAACTGCACACGTTACTCGCATGACTTTCATTGCATGTGGGGTCTAGGACCTCATCATCCTCCACATCATCTTCCACCAACGCTTCACAACTGCCCTCCTTGTCAGTCTGCACACTGTACAAAGCCACAGCAGTTGGCACCTGTGTTTCGTCATCATCATCAGAGACGTGCTGCGGTGGTCTTTCCATGTCCTCATCCTGCAACAGAAGTGGTTGGGCATCGGTGCACTCAATGTCTTCCACTTCTGCGGCAGGGCTTGTGGATGGCCCACGGAATGCACACCAGCAGCATCATTAAAAAGCATAAGAGACTGCTGCATGACTTAGAGCTCAAACTTTATGGCTGATTTACAAGGGGCTGAGGTGAAAGACAGATGGTCATGGGGTTCAGGTGCCAACTCTGAGCTTTCAGCAAGGGACCGGGTGGAAGACAATGTGAAGGAACTGGAGGCATTGTCAGCCACCCAATCTACTATCTCCTGTACTTGTTCTGGCCTCACCATTCATTGAGTGGCATTCGGGCCTACCATATAACATTGAAGGTTCTGTCGGCTACCTGAGGAAGGTTTTTCACTTGTGCGTGTAGCTGGCACAGATCAACCACATCCTCTCCTTGCAACAGGAGCTTCACCAACACCAGCAGCACTAGCAGCACCGCGACCACGTCCCTTATTTGACGCTCTCCTCATTCTGGACGCAAATATACTATTTAGCACAAATTTGGTTTATTTTTTAAACCAGCAATGTTGACGCACTTTTTAAGTTTGTGCAAGAAATGCACAGCAAGGTGCAAATGTACTGTGTAGCATTATTTATTATGCTAAAAAAAAGAATAATAAATTATTCATCTTTTTTTTTTTAAACAACAATGTAGACGCACTTTTTATTTTTGTGCAAGAAATGTACAGCAAGGTGCAAATCTACTGTGTAGCACTATTTATAAATAATAATAAAAAAGGAATAATAAATTATTATTCTTTTTTTTTTTTAAAACAACAATGTAGACACACTTTTTTTGTGCAAGAAATGCACAGCAAGGTGCAAATTTACTATGTAGCACTATTTATTAATATAACTTTAAAAAATGATTATTCTTTTTTTTTTAAACCAGCAGTGTAGACGCAGCAGGATCCTCTCCCTATACCAGTATGAGATGATTTTAGAACACTAATCTGTCCCTCACAGCAGCAGCAGGAACCTCTCCCTATAGCAGTATGAGATGATTTTAGAACTCTAATCTATCCCTCACACCAGCATCAGGAACCTCTCCCTATAGCAGTATGAGATGAGTAAAAGTCTCACACATGTGCTGTCCCCATACTCAGGAGGAGTAGCATAATGTATTTTGGGGTGTCATTTTTGCTATGTACATGCTATGTCTTGGAAATATCTTATAAATTGACAATTTTGTGTTAAAAAAATGCATTTTCATTCTTCCCCACATTTTCCAAAAACTTCTGTAAAAAAATGAACCGTTCAAAAGACTCATTATGCCTCATAGATTATACGTGGTGTTTTCTTTCCAAAACGGGGTCATTTTGTGGGCAATTCCATTGTCCTGGTGCTCCAGGGCCTTCAAAAATGTAATAGGTGGCTGAGAAATGAGACGTGTAATTTATGCTCATTGAACGCCTGAAGGTACTACTTCAATGTTGGGACTTTGTATGTGGCCAGGCTGTGTAAAGGTCTCACACATGGGGTATCGCAGAATGTACAGGGTGGGCCATTTATATGGATACACCTTAATAAAATGTGAATGGTTGGTGATATTAACTTCCTGTTTGTGGCACATTAGTATATGTGAGGGGGGAAACTTTTCAAGATGGGTGGTGACCATGGCGGCCATTTTGAAGCCGGCCATTTTGAATCCAACTTTTGTCTTTTCAATATAAAGTGACCCATCAAACTTATTGGGAATTTCACAAGAAAAACAACGGTGTGCTTGGTTTTAACGTAACTTTATTCTTTCATGAGTTATTTACAAGTTTCTGACCACTTATAAAATGTGTTCAATGTGCTGCCCATTGTGTTAGATTGTCAATGCAACCCTCTTCTCCCACTCTTCACACACTGATAGCAACACCACAGGAGAAATGCTAGCACATGCTTCCAGTATCTGTAGTTTCAGGTGCTGCACATCTCGTATCTTCACAGCATATGGTTTTTTTATGGTTTTTATGGTCAGTAAAAACCAATACCGTGTGAGCTGCTCCTTCCAGGAGGTACCGCCATTCCTCCAAAGCCAACTTGATGGCCAGCAATTCCCTATCAACGACATCATAGTTCCAGCAAGATGGTGCACCCCCACATTATGGGTGTCAGGTCCAAGCATTCCTAGATGAACAGTTTCCTGGAAAGTGGATTGGTCATCGTGGGCCAGTTGAATGACCCCCAAGGTCTCCCGATCTGACCCCCTTAGACTTTTATCTTTGGGGTCATCTGAAGGCAATTGTCTATGCTGTGAAGATTTGAGATGTGCAGCACCTGAAACTACGGATACTGGAAGCCTGTGCTAGCATTTCTCCTGTGGTGTTGCTATCAGTGTGTGAAGAGT
>BLSH010148448.1:187389-199857 GCA_018402905.1 Glandirana rugosa
CCTTATAGATGACTTCCTTTACATAGTTTAATTGGTTGTATAATGATGTCTATCGAACACAAACTGTTTTTTGACATTTACTATTTATCTGTAGTAATATGTTGGTTAATTTGATACATTTCCTTCAGTAGATATTCCACAATATGTACATAAACTTCATGGGTGCCAATAATGGTGAGCAGGACTGTATATATACTAGACAGCCAGCACTGTATATATAGTCTACACTGAATGCATTGCATATATAGTCTACACTGAATGCACTGTATATTGTAACGTTATACTAGGCAAGGTGATTGATGGACTATACATGTCACCTCATGTGCGTTAATTTGCAGTGGACTAAGGTAGAATCCGGTCCGGGTTTTAACAGCCACCTTTGCAGGGTTGGTTCCGGACCAGATTTTGTGGTCCACTGGAGTCCACCTCAAGTGGTTTAAATAATCAGGAGGAGAGCAGAGTTTTGCTCTGGCCTGAGACTCAGGAGCCATCAGCCGCTGACATATGGAAGTTTGCTTTTGGACTGAGACAAAAAGGTTTGCACTGTCTATGTTTTGTGGGTGTCTGGGAGAAGCCCTGCACCACCTAGTTAAACTGAAATGTTTAGTTAGTACCTGGATGGTGAAGATGTATTTTCTGTTTTGTTTATTTGATTTCTACATGCAACCTGTTTAACTACTTGCCGACCGTGTAATGTATATACACGGCTGCAAGTGGCATCCATTATTCTGGGAGGGCGAACATCCTCCCAGAATCGCGCTCCTGGGGCGCGGACCTTTGATCATCCATGACTGCCAGGTCAGTGAGACCCGGCGCATCATGGATCATGGTAAATGGCCGCTTACAGTGGCCGTTTACCACGTGATCGCTCTGTCAAATGACGGAGCATCACATGTAAACAAGCCGGCGGAAGTGCCGACTTGTCTCTCCCCTCTCCGCACCGATCCGTACAGTGTGACAGGAGAGGGGGGAGAGAGGAGATGCAGCGGTGCTGTGGGCATGATCTGAAGTGCCCACAGCACAGCGATGTGCCAAGCAGGGACCCCCATCCACCCATCCAGCTTCACCCATCCAGCTTCACCCATGCAGCCTCATCCATGCACCCTCATCCATGCCCACCCATCTGTGCCCACCCATCCAAGCCCACCCATCCATCACCCATGCATCCATGCCCACCATGCCCACCCATCTGTGCCCACCCAATCCGTCACCCATGCATCCGTGCTTACCCATCCGTCACCCATGCATCCGTGCTCACCCATCCATGTCCACCCATCCATCACCCATGCTCACCCATCCGTCACCCATACATCCGTGCTCACCCATTCATGCTCACCCATCCATGCTCACCCATCTGTCACCCATACATCTGTGCTCACCCATCTGTCACCCATGCATCCATGCTCACCCATCCGTGCCCACCCATCCATCCCCCATGCATCTGTGCTCACCCATCCGTCACCCATGCGTCCGTGCTCACCCATCCGTGCTCACTCATCCATCACCCATGCATCAGTGCTCACCCATCCATGCTCACCCATCCGTCACCCATCCGTCACCCATGTGTCCGTGCTCACCCATCCATGCTCACCCATGTGTCACCCATGCATCTGTGCTCACCCATCCGTCATCCATGCATCCGTGCTCACCCATCCATCACCCATGCATCCATGCCCACCCATCCATGCTCACCCATCCGTACTCACCCATTCATCACCCATGCATCCGTGCTTACTCATTCGTCACCCATGCTCACCCATCTGTGCTCACTCATCTGTCACCCATGCGTCCGTGCTCACCCATCCATGCTCACTCATCCGTCACCCATGCATCCGTGCTCACCCATCCGTCACCCATGCATCCATGACCACCCATCCATGCTCACCCATCCGTACCCACCCATCCGTCACCCATGCATCCGTGCTCACTTATCCATCACCCATGCTCACCCATCCGTGCTCACTCATCTGTCACCCATGCATCCGTGCTCACCCATCCAGCCTTGCTCACCCATGCATCCATGCTCACCAATCCAATCATGCTCACCCATGCAGCCTCATCCATGCTCACCCATCCAGCCTCATCCGTGTTCACCCATGCATCCGTGTTCACCCATGCATCTGTGCTCCGCCATCCATCTGTGCTCACCCATCCATCCCTGCCCCCCATGCATTAGTGCTCACCCATGCATTCATGCTCACCCATGCATCCATGCTCAGCCATGCATCCGTGCTCTGCCATCCATCTGTGCTTACCCATGCATGCATGCTCACCCATGCATCCGTGCTCCGCCATCCATCTCTGCTCACCCATGCATCTGTGCTCACCAATCCAGTCATGCTCACCCATGCAGCCTCATCCATGCTCACCAATCCAGCCATACTCACCCATCCAGCCTCATCCATGTTCACCCATGCATCTATGCTCCGCCATCCATTCGTGCTCACCCATCCATCCGTTCTCAGCCATCCATCCGTGCTCAGCCATCCATCTGTACTCACCCATGCATGCGTGCTCACCAATGCATCCGTGTTCACCCATCCATCCGTGCTCAGTCATCCCCATCTATGGCTTATTCAACCCCATTTGTGCTCATTTATGCCTCATTCATGCTCATCCATACCACATCAGTTCTCATCCATGACACATCCATGCCAATACAGCACCCATGAGTGCCACTACAGCGCCCATCAGTGCCACCACAGTGCCTCACAATAATGTAATAGGTAGTCAAATTAGATTTGAAATGTATGCCCCTAAAACGCCTGATGGTGCAGCCTGCATTTTGGGCCTCTGTATGTGGACAGGCTGTGTAAAAGTGTCACACGTGTGGTATCGCCATACTCGGGACAAGTAGTAGAATATATTTCAGGGTGAAATTTTTGCTGGGTACATGCTGTGCGTTAGAAATATTGTATAAATGGACAACTTTGTGTAAAAAAAAATGCATTTTCATTTTCTTTCTACATTTTCCAAAAACTTGTGGAAAAAATTAACTGTTCAAAAGACTCGTTATGCATCATAGAATATACGTTGGGGTGTTTTCTTTCCAAAATAGGGTCATTTTTTGGGCGTTTCCATTGCCCTGGTGCTCCAGGACCTTCAAAAGTGCAAGAGGTAGTCAGGAAATTATATGTGTAATTTATGTCCTTAGAACGCCTGATGGTGCTCCCTGCATATTGGGCCTCTGTATGTGGCCAGGCTGTGTAAAAGTGCCACACATGTGGTATCACCATACTCGGGACGAGTAGCAGAATATATTTTATGGTGAAATTTTTGCTAGGTACATGCTCTGTGTTAGAAATATTGTATAAATGGACAACCTTGTGTAAAAAAAAAATGAGTTTTCATTTTCTTTCCACATTTTCCAAAATCGTGTGGAAAAAATGAACCGTTCAAAAGACTCATTATGCCTCATAGAATATACGTTGGGGTGTTTATTTTCAAAATGGGGTAATTTTTTGGGTGTTTCCATTGCCCTGGTGCTCCAGGACCTTCAAAAGTGCAAGAGGTAGTCAGGAAATGATATGTCTAATTTATGTCCTTAGAACGCCTGATGGTGCTCACTGAATATTAGGCCTCTGTATGTGGCCAAGCTGTGTAAAAGTCTCACACATGTGGTATCACCATACTCAGGAGGAGTAGCAGAATGTGTTTTGTGGTGTAATTGGTGGTATGCATATGCTGGGTGTGAGAAATAATCTGTTAATATGACAATGTTGTGAAAAAAAAAAATCTTCATTTTGCAAAGAATTGTGGGAAAAAAATGACAACTTCAAAAAACTTGCCATGCCCCTTACTAAATATGTTGGACTGTCTACTTTCCAAAAAGGGGTCATTTGGGGGGTATTTGTACTTTTCTGTCTTGTTAGGGCCTCAAGAAATGAGATAGGCCGTCAGTACATCAGGGGTGATCAATTTTCAGTGATTGGCACCATAGATTGTAGACTCTATAACTTTCACAAAGACCAAATAATATACACTAATTTGGGTTATTTTTACCAAAGATATATACCAGTATACATTTTGGCCAAAATTTATGAAGAAAAATTACTAATTTGCAAAATGTTATAACAGAAATAAAGAAAAATGCATTTTTTTACCAAATTTTCGGTAGTTTTCCATTTATTGCTCAAAAAATAAACACCCCAATGGTGATTAAATACCACCAAAGGAAAGCTCTATTTGTGTGAAAAAAAGGACGAAAATTTCATATGGGTACAGTGTAGTATGACTGAGTAATTGTCATTCAAAATGTGAGAGCACTGAAAGCTGAAAATTGGTCTGGTTAGGAAGAGGGTTTAAGTGCCCAGTGGTCAAGTGGTAAATAAACCTGGCTACAAGCCGGATTTTTTTTTTTTTCCAAAAAAGTTTTTATTGATAGAAATGCAAGTAAAAATTATCAGGATAGTGCAGTATCCAGATCATTTACAGGTTACATTCTTGTTTAATCAACGATATACTTTAAACATTAAACATGAAAAAAAATTGTTAATGTGGTTGTTTTAGGTCACTAAAGAGCAATCACAGCCCAGTCAAGTAGTATTGAATGAGGGTGTACCCAGTAACAAGTATAGCCTATTTAGGCTGTGGTGTGGCTGGACTTCAAGGGGGTGTATTACAGCCTCGATTTAACTATCTAAGTTGATAATCCCATTAAAGTGAGCTATTGCATTTGTTTTACTGTATGGTAATGGGTGCAAGAGAAAGTTTTCTATTTGATTAGGTGACAACTTGTGGCCTGCACAAACTGTGTGATGGGATCTGAATTACTTAAAGGTATATAAGGGGGAAGAGGGGTGGGGGGGGGGGGGTCTTAGGGTGGGAAGGAAAGCGGTGGGGGTAATGTTGTTTTTGCTATGATAGGTTGAGTATAAGTGGGTCGTAGATGGGCCTACAGCTTGCGTAGGGTCTGTAAAGTTTATTTGTATTCGTAACTAAGGATGAGGTAGATCTCAGAGGGTGATGTGTTAAGATCTACCTAAAAATAAAACTGGCCAGAGAACTGCCTGATTAGGTAGGGTGTGTAGAGGGTATGCCTGTTACTTGAGTATAGTCTTTAGAAGATTTTAAGTGAATTAAATAAGCCCAAAGTAAAGAGAATCTGTGGGGGGAATCACTTGCGATTGCTATGAGTTCCTCCATTTCCGCTATTTTGTCTATGTGTTTGTATTAATCATATTGCGAAGGTACATTGGTGGAACCCCATAGTTTGAGTATGCACATTTTAGCAGCGGTTTTAAGCATCATAGCTAGGGATTTGTGGTAAGGTGTGTCCACAGATGTTTGGTGATGGAGAAGGTATTGTGCAGGTGAGAATTCAAGGGTTTGGGTGGTGATTCTTTTGGTTTGGTCATGAATCAGTTTCCAGAAGGGTTGTATAGCTGGGCATTCCCACAATATGTGTAGAAGGGTGCCCTCCTCTGGCTTACATCTCCAGCATTGCTTTGGCTTTGTGACATCTATTTTATGTAGTAGGCTGGGTGTGTGGTACCAATGGGATATGATTTTGTAGTTGTTCTCCTGTATGTAGACATTTATGGAGCCTTTATGGGTATGGGGGTATATTTTTTCCCAGTCGTCATCTGTTAATTCAATGTGTAAGTCTTGGGCCCATGTCTTACAGGATTTACCCTCTGTGGCTTGTACTTTGTACCATAATATTTTGTGGACTGTCGAAATGGTGTGACGTTGGGGTGTTTGACTGAGACAAATTTTTTCGAAGGGGGTTCGATCCTTAGATAGGTCAGTTATCTGCTGGATGGACTCGGAAAAGTGTTTGATTTGAACATATTGGAAGGTGTTTAAGTGTGGGTTTGCCCATAAATCATTTACGTTTTCTTGTGTGTGGATTTTTCCATTATGAAGGAGGTGGTGGATATGAATGCCAATTTCAGGCTGTCTGCTTGTGAGTGGCTGTGGGCCTATACCAGGGGGGAAGTCTGGGTTCTCTAATATTGGCGATAGAGGGCCTGGTGTTGTGGAGATTTTGAGTCTGCAACAAGTTTCTGTGAAACATTGTAGAGAGGGCCCTATTATGGGGTGGTCTAACAGGTCTTTTGGTAGTTGAGTGCTGCGGATCCAAGGAGTACATGATATAGGTTGGTTAGAGAAAGTGTTTTCCAATGCTATCCAGTCTTTTATTTGGTGATGAATGTGCCAGTCTACGATTTGTTGTAGGTGGCAGGACCAATAGTAGTAGTGGATATCAGGAAGACCTAATCCCACTTTGTTTTTGGGCTTTATTAGCTGTGAGTATTTGATTCTTGAATGTTTGTGATTCCATAGGAAGGTTCTAAATGTTTTTCTGATGGATTGTATAAATGTGTTTGGGAGTCTGATGGGTACCGTTTGGAGGAGGTATAGTAATGCGTGGGAGGATATTCATTTTTATTATCGCCTCTCTACCAAACCATGAGAAATGTGATTCCATTTATTTAGGTCATCTGTAATGTTTTTAAGGATTGGTAGGTCGTTTTTTTAAAAAAGGTTTGAAAGTTTTGTTGGTATTTTTTATGACTAGATTAGGTTATTTCCTCTGGTTGCCATGTAAATGGAAAGTTTTATTTGCATCTTAGTACTTGGGGGTCTTGCAGGGTGACATTTAAAGCATGTGATTTGGAGAAATTGATTTTAAAGTGGGATATGTATTGGAACAAATGAAAGTCTTTTAAGAGATTAGGTAGGGTTAGGTGGGGGTTTGTGAGGAAAAGTAAAATATCATCGCAAATGCAGCCAATTTGTATTGTTTACCGGCTATTGTGACTCCCTGGTTGTTCACATTTTCAGGTATGCATCTTAGGAAGTGTTCGAGGGTGAGGATGAATAATAGGGGGGCTAGGGGGCAGCCCTGGTGTGCTCCATTGTTGATGGAGAAGGCGTTTGACAAGTCCGTTCACTCGTCTTTTAGCAGAACCGGATGTGTAGAGGGATGTTATGAAGTTGATTAAGCGGTTTCCAAGGCCTAATGCGTGTAGTACCGCTGCTAGGTAATCCCATGCTAATCTGTCAAATGCCTTCTCCTCGCCAAGAGAGAGGAAAAAGCCAGGGGATTTGGATTTAGTGAGCCAGTAGTGGATATTGATTGCCTTTAGGGTATTGTCCCTTGCTTCCCTGCCAGGTACGAACTCTACTTGATCCTTGGTTATTAATTTCATAAGTAAGGGGAGTATGCGGTTGGCTAAGATTTTTGTGAAAATGTTTAAGTCTACATTGAGGAGCGAAATGGGGCAGTAATTAGCTGCAGATTCATGGTCTTTTCTGGGTTTAGGGGTGACGGTTATGTGTGCTTCTAATAAGCTTTTAGGGAGTTTGTATGATGTAGACAGTTGGTTAAATGCTTTCAAGAAGGGATTTGTTAAAATGTTAGAGAAAGTTTTGTAGTAGGTCATGCAGAAGCCATCTGGGCCTGGGTTTTTTCCTGCTTTCATTAACTTAACAGCTAAATTGAATTCCGAGGGTGTTAAGGGGCAATCTATTTGGTGTGCTTGTTCCTGTGAAATTGAGGCTGGGCTATATTTTGAGAGGAAATCTTCCATGATAGATTTGCTCTGTCTATTGTCATCAGTGGGCTTTTGCTCTGGAGGAAGGTTATACAGTTTGGTGTAATATTGTGCAAAATGTTTTGCTATGTCCTTGCTTTTCTTAAGAAGTGATCCTGTAGGCGTGCGTATAGAGTGGATAGAGTTATTTGCTTTTTTCGATTGCAGGTCTCTAGCAAGGGGTTTTCCACTTTTGTTGCTCTGCTCATAGAAAAGTTTTTATGATAAAGACATTTTTTTCCTGACTTTCCTCCCTAGTTCATCCCTAAGATGTGCGCATAAATGGTCTAATTCGGCTTGAGTGTGTCGTGCCTGCATTCATTTATGAGTTCTTTCAAGGCCTTGAAATTGTTTTAGGAGAGCATTGATGGCTTCTTGCTTAATGAGCTTGTGGGCGGCTGCCATTTTGAGCAAGATTCCACTGGGCTTCCCACTGTGTCATTGGATTTGTGTCTAGGGTGTCATTTATTTCAAAGAAATCTGTAATGGTTTTGTGCATTGTAGAGATGTGTGTGGGATCTGTGAGTAATGAGGTGTCTAGTTTTCATGTTTTGGAGAATGGTATCTTTTCCGGAAATGTTATTGTTGCGGTTATGAGATGGTGATCGGAGATAAACATGGGTTCTATCATCGCGTTTGTGAGTAGTGAGAGGTCTTTTGTGTTACGAATAGGTAGTCTATTCTGGAGTACCTGCAATGGGGAGGGGAGTAGAAGGTGTAGTCCCGTATTCCAGGGTGTATGGTGCGCCAGGAGTAATGTAGGAGTAGGTCTTGTAGTTGGAGTTTGATTTTGCGGAGTTCTCTGAAGGGCAAGGAGGATGTGTCTCCTCCTAAAAGGGGGATCCCCGATTGAAAGGATGTAAGGACCATTGTTATCTCCCAAAAGAAGGTGACTTGGATTGTATTGGGGCTGTATATGTTTGCTATCCTGATAGGTTTACCCCAAACTTGACCTTTAAGGAAGATGTAACAACCTTCTTCATCTATTAAGGTGTCTTCTATTACAAAGGATAAGCAACTAGATATGAGCGTGGAAACTCCCTTTGTTTTGGCTAGCTTATTGGTTGCATGGTAGGCTTTTGGGTAGTTTTTATTTTTCTGCTGGGGGGTGCTATTGGTTTTGAAATGTGTTTCTTGGAGAAGGATTATATCAGCTTTGATTTTCCGCATGTACAATAATAGTTGTGATCTTTTTTTTTAGTAGGTTCAAACCTTTCACGTTTAGAGAGGCTATTTTAATACTTGCTAGTTTAGAGCAGCTTTTTGAGGATGCCATTTTGGTTCTCTTCGTCTGGGTACTGTTTTGCTGAGGTTACAGGGAGCAAGGGTGTTTCTATCCTAGATTTTGCTCAGAAATTAAAGGTGGTTGGAGGGGAAGGGAGGGCAGAGGTTTAGTTGAGGGTGAGTAAAAAGGGAAAGGGTATGGAATTCTCCGAAAGATAGGGTAGGCCCACTACCCTACTCTGATTATAGTACAGTGGCGGTATAGGTCAGCACAGAAGGTTTAACTGTGCTGGTGTAGGAGGTGTTAGGGCCAGAGGAGATATCTTCTGGTTTCTGTAAGGTTTTGTCGGTGTTGAGCAATTGGTGTCTACAACACTCACTCGGTCTTATCAGTGTGTATGAAAATTATAAACACGTGAGAGAGATTTAGATGTTAATCAAACATTGACTGAGTTATCTTTTAATTTGGTTATGATGTAGGGTTTATGGAGGCCTGTGGTAAGGCGGTATGTGTCAATGTATGATTTTATTAGAAAATGGACGATAGTGTATGTCCAATCTTTGGTGATTTGTCTCTTATTATGTTGAGCAGGGGTCAGGTTTCTACGGTTTCTTTCCCTATGGGTTCAATATTACCGTGTATGAGATATTGTGTGGAGAGGTGTAGCTAGGAGTGTGATATTATTCTAGTGGACTTGGGTAGTGTCTTTCAGAGTTAAGACTTTCCAATGAGTTACTATACTGCCATACGTGAGTAAAAACAAGAACAGTATGAACCTCAATATCAAACCAAATATAGTCAAACCTTTTATCATTAAAATAGAGTTTACATAGAGATATAATTTAACGGTACAGGTTAAGTTTTACAAACGTAAAGAAATATTGAATGTTCACTGCATAGATGTTTTAATATTATTACCAGTGTTGAGAGGTGAGCAACCAGCCATCTCCTCAACATATTGGTTGAGTTTTATTTCTGAGCTAGGTCATAGCTACATTATAGCTTGGGTGTTTTGGTTGTTCCTCAGTGAACATGCAAGATTTATGCCATCAAACCTTTGTAGTCAATTTTATAACCATGAGTTAAAAAGGAACAAGAAAAGAACATAAACTTAAATGCATACTCAGACTGAACACAATGTAATATTTTAGCTGGGTCCTGGGCCCAGAGGTGTTGTATGGTGTTGTTAGCCCTCCTTATGGAGCTAGCTGGTTTCCTGGGTTTTGTTGAGTCTCTCTGCTGTGGATGGTGTGCATTAATAAGCATAGAAATAAAAGTCACTTTAATTAGGTTAGTTTGATGAGGAATATAATTTGGGATGGTATAATGAGAGGTGTAGATTCAGCAAATTGGCAATCTAGCCTGATCCAGGGCTCGGATATGATGGGGTGGACCCCTAGGCTTATATTCAGTCTGCGTGTCTAGTGTGTGGGAAGCAGTTGACATTTCAGCATGTATAAGATCCGTGGAAGCTTGAATTTATATATGTGTCTTGCAGATATGGCTCATATTCTAAAGGGAACAAGTAATGCATCTATATGTCAGCTGCCTGGAGGGGTCTATGCTTTTGGTAGGTTGTGATTCTATTTGTCATACCTTTAAGTGGGATTGTACACTGGCCCAAGTCAGCTACTGTTGTAGAGTCTATGGTGGTTTTGGAACCAGTTTTTAGTTTTATGTGCATCCCTGTTTGATTAATTAGGTTAGGCCTTGTAATAAGGGTAACAAAGGATAATATGAAGGGTACAAATCATATTGTTGTGAAATAACGATAGTTAAGACATTATAAAGAAACCCTTGTGTCGAAGGCATGAGGTGCTCTTGAGATACTTCGAAGGGTTTGATGAATCAGGGGTTGTGCAGTAGAATTTCCGTAGAAAGGCTAGGAGGGCTGGAATATAGCCATTGTGCATCTGCTCAATGGGGTGTTTATCGTGCATCTGCTCAATGGGGTGTTTTTTTCTTCTTTTTTTATGTCCTGAGAGTGATAAGTCTTTAGGAAGTTTCTTCATGGGGTATTGTGTGTATTGGGTTCATTGTCTGGTGTCAAAGGCCAGGCCTGCATCTATGTAAATGGTCATGGATACACAAATTCAGTGTTATGTTGGAGTCGTTTGTTCCATGTGCATGGTTCACGGTTGGAGACATTGTTCATAACTGAGGTGGTGTAAGGGGAGAAGTTTTCCAGAAAGTTGTGTGGTAAGGGAGCTTGTTGCGGTTTACTCACTGTTTTTGTGTAGCATCGGGAAGTCTGCGTGGGACAAGTGGATCGAATTAGAAGGCTGTGGTTACATCTGTATACGTGCTTTCAATCTTTTTTTGCCTTTCTGTGTGCTCATGAAGCCTGTACACTACGTCCTCCTGGAGAACATCGGTTGGCTGGAGGCGGTGAGGAATTCGGTGATAATCGGCGCCTTCTGTGGGAGGGTGGCCTGCCTAGGTGATGGACGTCCATTGGCTCTTCCTGGCACTGGGATGATAGATGGGGGTTGTTTTTCCAGTCAGGTATCTCGATAGCTGGGATACCCAAGTTTTCACAAAAATATTGTATGTCTTCGGGGTGTCTCAGGTAGGCGATTCGGCCTGCAGACCCTGCTTGTAAGCAGAAGGGGAACTTCCATCTGATGGAATGTTTCTTTCTCTTAGGAAGTCTAGAAGGGGTCTTAGATCTTTATGCTTTTGTAAGGTGATTGGTGATAAATCATGGTAAAGCTTTACCTCCGTACCTCTGTATAGGATGCGGCCCCTGAGTCTGGCTTGCTTCAGAATTTCCTCTTTCAGTCTGAAATTGACTAAACATCCAATGACATCTCTAGGGGGTTCGTTGTCTCTGCCTATAGGGCGCAGTGCTCAATAGAGGCGTTCGATTTCAATTGGTGTATCAGGGGGTCTTCCCAACAGGCCATTGAATATGGATATGATAGCAGGAGAGAGGTGGCCTCGGTTGACCGTTTCAGGAAGCCCCCAGGCTCTTATATTGTGTCTTCATCCACAGTTGTCCAGGTCCTCTAGACTCCTATGTAGATCCCTTAATTGTGAGGAGTGTGGGTCTAGGGATTTTTTGTGTATTGTGTATGGCACTGTCATGACGGTCTGTGATTTCCTCCTCCACATCAAGCCATGCTGCCACCTCCTGCATATCTAGTCTTAGGTCAGATATGGCAGCAGAGAGGGTGTCTTTAATGTCTGCTGCCACAGTTCTCAGATCATCGAGACTTAGAGCGGGTGCAGAGTGAGCCTGGGAGATTTTTTGCCGTGTGGCATGGGACTTCATGGAGCTCTGGCTTAGAGCTTTAGTGGTGCCTGCAGTGCTTGTGGCCTGGTGTAATGCAGAGGCAGCATTGTGGGATCAGGACCGGAACATCTCCAGTATGTTATCACTCAGCTGCGTCTCACTTGTCCTGGGAGAGTGGGTGGCAGAGCGATCGCGCTCAGGTTTGCCCATGTCTGCCGGGGTATTCTCTCTCTCTAGCTGATGAGAAGACCAAGGAGTGATGGAGCAGAGGATTTAAGCTGCCATCTTCTCCAGTGTCCAGGCCACATCCCCTAAGCCAGATTTTAAGCAAACCTGCCATTTGAACTGCCTTTTTCCCAGGGAAGGTGATCCCCATTGAGCTAATAATATATATATATATATATATATATATATATATATATATATATATATATATATACAGTATCTCACAAAAGTGAGTACACCCC
>BLSH010148449.1:37023-48053 GCA_018402905.1 Glandirana rugosa
GGTTCACCTAACGGGGACCCACTCTTGGGGGTCCCCCCTTATACCTAGGGTGTCTAGTATACTCCGGGTTTGATTACACTGGGGGCTTCTATTTTTCAGTGGGGTGATTACACTTGGTGAGAATTACATTGGGGGTTCCACTTTTACACTGGGGGGGTTCCATTTTTACACTGGGGGATTACAATAGGGGGATTTACCCAAGAGGCATTACATTGAGGGGGAGCGCTTTGGGGCAGTACACTGTGGGGTTTTTAAAGGGGAGTACAAGGGGGATTACACTATGTGGGTGTTTTTATATTTTTGGGGGGTGCCAGATATAGGATCCGCCTCGGGTGCCAAAGGCTCTAGGTACGCCCCTGCCCCTCCTCTATGTTGGGAAAAGGGCATTTTATCAGTGGTTTGGGCCTCATATGATCTGTGGGATCCATATTCCCCCCTGGGGGTTCTCACCCAGGGGCAATCCACTTGGAATCCCGTATGGTAGTTATCATATCCTCTCCAAATAGAGTGCTCCCTTCTAGGAGTCCTCGTCTGGGAGGGGTCATTATATCGGTCCCAATTATTGGGGTGCTCCAGCATATATCTGGCCTCCCTATAATCCTCAGACATCAATGGGGTGTAGGAATTATAGGTAGACACTGATTGCCTTGATTTCACATTAGAGGGTCCACCTCTAACGTTACCCCATCCTCCCCGACCACCCCTCTTGACAGGGGCCCTGGCTTGGGTAGCCAGAGGAACGGTAGGGGAGTCCAGAGTTCCCATCGGGGCCTCAACACCCTTACCATCTCTTTCCAAATTAGACCTCAGGGATTCACCATTGGAGATAGTGCTTTCTTTAGTTTGCCACGGTCACAAACCTGGTGGTGGAGTCTGTCTTGTGCAGGGAGCAACCGCTCTTGTGCACCGGATTCGAGGACCCCTAGTAGAGTAGACAAAGGCCCAAGAGTGCGGGATGGCACGAGGGCTGGAGGGTCACTGATGATGTAGTGAGGCTCCAGAAGACGTGCAGATAGGAGGATGGTCGTACAGGCTGGGTCGGCAACAGGCAGGCAGGAAGGTACAAAAGGATCAGGCAAACGGGTAGTCAAGTCCAAGGTTCGTTAACAGGCGGGCAGCAGAGGTACAAGGGAGCAGACAATCAGATGGTCGTGGATAGCTGGGGTCGGTGCAGGTAGCAGAACAGCAGGTCAGGACAAGCCGAGTCAACAGGAGGCAGAACAAACACAGGAACAGGTAGCAGGAGCTGAGGCTCACAGGTCACGGACGCTGTAGAATGAGCAGCACTTGTTGCTGGAATCTCTGGGTTTAAATAGCACCATTTTGGGCCGTTTCCGGGAACGCGGGCGTGCACGGACGCGTGAACGCGCACAGGCGTGCGCACCACTGCGGAAACAGCCAGAATTCACTGGCAGACATGTTCCTTCTCTAACATTGCCCCCCTCCAAGGGGCAGCCTCCGGATGCCTTACCGGGTGTTGCCACCCTGCCGAATTCTTTTGAAGGCCTGGATCAGTCCGGGGGCATGGATGTTCTTCTCAGGTTCCCAGGAGTTCTCCTCCGGACCAAATCCCTTCCACTTGATAAGGTACTGGGTCCCCCCCAGCTCTCCGGCGACAGTTTAAGATGGCTTCTACCTCAAACTCCTCCTCTCCATTGACCAAGATTGGGTCCGGTGGGCCTACCTTCCGACCCGAGAAGGGGTCGAGGACCATGGGTTTCAATAGGGATACATGAAAAACTGGGTGGATCCGCAGGGATGGCGGGAGGTCTAATTCAAATGCCACCCGGTTTATCTTCCTCTTAACTGGGAAGGGCCCCAGAAATCTTGGACCCAATTTTTTTGAAGGGCAGGCTAGCTTTAGATTTCTGGTGGATAGCCAGACACGGTTGCCAGGTTGGAGCTCCAGCTCCCCCCGCCTCCTCTTATCGTAGGCCTCTTTGTTAGACTCCCGGGACCTCGATAGTGTCTCCTGTAGAATCTTACAGTTGGATTGGAGGAAGCTGGTGATATCTTGTGCTGCTGGGACGGAACTTTCCGGGCTTAGGTCGGGCAGGAATGCAGGGTGGAACCCATAGTTGGCCCAGAATGGGGACTGCTGGGTGGCCGAGTGAATGGTGTTGTTATAGGCAAATTCGGCCACCGGCAGCAGTGCAACCCAATCGTTCTGTGAAAAAGAAGCAAAGCAGCGCAAGTATTGTTCCAGGGTCTGATTCGTCCTTTCCTTCTGGCCGTTTGTCTGCGGGTGGTAAGCGGAGGAAAATGCGAGCTCAATCTCTAAGCCAGAACATAGGGCTCTCCAAAACCTGGACGTGAACTGGACCCCCCGGTCCGACATGATATTGCTGGGCACTCCACGAAGTCGGACGAACTTCTCTTATAAATGTGTTGGCCGTTTCGGCCACTGCGGGGGTCCCCTTCATGGGGATGAAGTGTGCCATCCTCGTCATTTGGTCCACTATGACGAAGATGGTCGTAAAGCCTTCGGACGGGGGAAGTTCCACAATAAAATCCATCGTCAGTTGCGACCACGGGCGCTCAGGTACGGGGAGAGGGTTTAGGAGACCCCAGGCTTTAGCTTTGTCCGTTTTATTCCTGGCACAGACAGGACAGGCCCCAACTTATTTCCTGCAGTCCTCGGTGATGTTGGGCCACCAGAATGACCGAGAGATGAGCTCAGCAGTCTTTCAAGCACCAAAGTGTCCGGACAGTTTATGGTCATGGCACTGACCCAAGATCCTGAGGCGTAGACTTGCTGGGATAAATATTTTCTGCCCCAGCCACCATAGACCATCTCTGACGGTCAGTCGGGTGTCTCTGTCGGCAGTGGAACCGGCCAGGACCTGACGGAGTTGGGAGAGAAAGTCCTCATCGGACAGAAGGAAATTCCGTGCCAGAAGTAAGGTGTCAGATGGGGCACTATTTCCTGGCTCCGAGAACATCCGGGACAGGGCATCGGGCTTGCTATTCTTAGACCCTGGGCGATATGTTAAATGGAAGTGGAACCTGGAGAAGAACAGTGCCCAGCGGGCCTGCCAAGGTCTTAGCCTCTTTGCTGTTCAGAGGTACTCCAGGTTCTTGTGGTCCGTGAAGATGAGGACAGGATGCGAAGCCCCTTCCAGCAAGTACCGCCACTCTTCTAGAGCCGATTTGATGGCCAGTAGCTCTCTATCTCCCACATCATAATTCCGCTCCGGTGCGGTTAGTTTTTTGGAGAAGAAGGCTACTGGGTGGAGCAGGGCCTTGATACCTTGGCGCTGGGACAGAATAGCCCCTACTGCGGTTTCTGATGCGTCCACCTCAAGGACGTATGGTAAGGCTGGATCCGGGTGTTTCAAAATGGGAGCAGAAGTGAAAAGGGGACTTGAGTCTCCGAAAGCCGTCTTGAGCCTCAGGGGACCACCAGTATCGAGTGTTCTGCTTGGTCAAGCGTGTGATAGGCTCCACAATGGCAGAAAATCCCTTTACGAACTTCCTGTAAAAGTTTGCGAAGCCCACAAATATCTGAACTCCTTTTCGGTCTGTAGATGCGGGCCATTCCAAGATAGTGGAGACCTTTTAGGGATCCATATGAATGCCTGTTGTGGAGATGATCAATCCCAGGAAATGCATGCTGGGCTGTTCGAAAGAACACTTTTCCAATTTGGCATATAAGCCATGCTGCAGGAGTCGACCCAGAACCTTGGTGATGTGCCTGCGGTGTTCCTCCAAGGAAGCAGAGAAGACCAGGATGTCATCTAAATATATAATTACGAAGAGGTCCAGGAAGTCTCGAAACACGTCATTGACGAAGTGCTGGAATGTCGCTGGGGCATTACAAAGGCCAAAGGGCATCACCAAATATTCGTAATGCCCAAAACGAGTGCGGAATGCGGTCTTCCACTCGTCTCCTTCTCTAATACGAATGAGGTTGTACGCCCCACGTAGTTCAAGTTTTATGAAGATGGTTTCCGACCCCAGCCGCTGGAAAAGTTCCGGAACCAAAGGTAGCGGGTACCGATTTTTAATAGTTAACCGGTTAAGCTCCCTGTAGTCTATGCACGGCCGGAGCGAGTGATCTTTCTTCTCCACAAAGAAGATACTGGCTCCAGCCGGAGACGTAGATGGTCTGATAAACCCCTTCTTGATATTTTCGTCCAGGTAAGATTTGAGGGCCGCTACTTCAGGCTCAGAGAGAGGGTAAATCCTCCCAAAAGGCACTTCAGCCCCGGGCAGCAAGTTGATGGGGCAATCGTAGGGCCTGTGCGGCGGGAGTTTGTCAGCCCCCTTCTTACTAAAAACGTCCAGGAACGAATGATAAGCCTGAGGGAGAAGAGTCTGAATGTCAGGTTCAGTGTCGGACTCCAGGCTGAGGAGTGAGGGAACAGTTCCATCTCTGGGACTCAGGCAATGATGGCGGCAATAGGGTGAACGGAACTGGATGACTCCGGTGGTCCCAGTCAATGCTGGGGTTATGTGCCTGGAACCAGGGCAATCCCAGGATGATGGGGCAGAGAGGAGATGCAATGGCATTCAGCCGCAGACGTTCCTGGTGACCATCCAGGGTGCAGGAGAGAAGAGGGACCGTCTCATGCGTAACAGTCCCGGATTTGATGGGTGACCCGTCGGGCAAGCGGATCACCAACTTATGTGCTTTGGGTTGCAGGGGAATGTGGTGTTGTGTAGCAAAATCCAAGTTGATAAAACAACTGCACGCCCCGGAGTCAAGGATTGCTGGCACCGTGATAATCCCTCTGAGAAGCTGTAAAGACAGGAAAATGGTAAGATGAGCAGGAGACTTAGTCAGGTCATTGGAGACGGTGGTCAAGCACTTACCGCGCTTAGCGGCGCACGTCCTGACCATGTGACCGGGCTCATCGCAGTAGAGGCAGAGGTTCAGCTGGAACCAACCTTGTCTTTCCTTGGTGCTGAGAGAAGGCCGAAACAATCCAATCTGCATGGGCTCGGAGGTGTCCTGCGGAGAGGAGGAGGAGGATGATGTCGGGTGGAAGGGAGGCGGTGTCGGGTAGCTGGGAACCCGAGGAAGCATCCAGGTAGGGCGTAACTGCCCAGAAGACCTTTCGGCGCGGCGCTCTCTGAGGTGCCGATCGATGGAGATGGCCAGGGTGATCAGCTCCTCCAAGGTCTTAGGGATCCCCACTCGCGCCAGCTCATCCTTCAGAGGTTCCGAAAGTCCCATGCGGAACTGGAACAGGAGAGCCGCGCTGCCCCAGGCTGTGTCCGAGCTCCAGCGTCGAAATTCAGCGGCATAGTCCTCCACTGGGCGACGGCCCTGCTGGAGGTTGTGCAGAGTAGCCTCTGCAGTGGCAGCCAAGTGGGGTCTTCATACAGCTGCGCCATGGCCGGGAAGAAGGTTGCAGCGGTGGCAACTTCAGGGGCATTTTGCTCCCATAGTCTGAGAGCCCATGCCTGGGGTTCACCCTGCAGCAGGGAAATAATGAATCCGACCTTGGTGCTCTCCAGAGAAAACGTGCGTTGATGCAGTCCCAGATATAAATCACACGCACTCCGGAAGACCCGGAACTTGCGCTGGTCCCCGGAGAACTTATCCGGCAGCGGGACCTTAGGTTCCGAGGGCAGGGCCACAATGGTACGGGATGCTGTAGCACCGGAGGCCGGAGTGGTGGACAGTTCCTGTACCCGCTCTTCTAATCGGGTGTATCCCTCTTGTAAATTTATGACGGCTTGGGTGAGGCCCGCAAGATGTGCGCACAAGTCGTCCATGGCGGAGTGGGTTCCCTGCACAGACTCAGTCATGGCTGCTCGTTTCTGTCACGAACCTGATGGTGGAGTCTGTCTTGTGCAGGGAACAACCACTCTTGCGCACCCGATTCGAGGACCCCTGGTAGAGTAGACAGAGGCCCAAGAGTGCGGGATGGCACGAGGGCTGGAGGGTCACCGATGATGTAGTGAGGCTCCAGAAGACGTGCAGATAGGAGGATGGTCATACAGGCTGGGTCTGCAACAGGCAGGCAGGAAGGTACAAAAGGATCAGGCAAACGGGTAGTCAAGTCCAAGCAAGGTTCGTTAACGGGCGGGCAGCAGAGGTACAAGGGAGCAGACAATCGGATGGTCGTGGATAGCCGGGGTCGGTGCAGGTAGCAGAACAGCAGGTCAGGACAAGCCGGGTCAACAGGAGGCAGAACAAACACAGGAACAGGTAGCAGGAGCTGAGGCACACAGGTCACAGACGCTGTAGAACGAGCAGCTGGGATCTCTGGGTTTAAATAGCACCATTTGGCGCCGTTTCCGGCGAGTGCGCGGGCACAGGTGCGCGGACGCACCACCGCGGAAACAGCCAGAATTCACGGGCAGACATGTTCCTTCTCTAACAGCCACTTTACTGTTTTTATAGTCCTCCTGATCTCTAAGAAACGTTTTCCTCTTTTTGTTTTTTTTGTTGCTTCCAATATCCACGGGTTGATAGCCATAGCAGGGATGATGTCCGCTATAGGAATTTGCTCTATGTGAACATACCAGGACACAATTAGTTACTAAGTGATCTGACGTGGGATTGTGTGACGTGAAACAGACAGGCATACCATCCGTGTACCCGACCATCTGTGCGATGCTGGAAAGAACCAGTGTGTATGGGTGATGGTGGTGGTCTTTAAACATAGTTTGTACCTATAGTCGGAACCATACCTTTATATGGAACACCCTGGTGGCGGGATTATGAAATAGTATACTTACACTTATGGACATTTTAATGGACTATCTGAGCGCTGCACCAACAAATCTTTCTACATAGGATAACATGATGGAGGTTTTATTGACTGTAGAAAAAAATGTCTGCAGCTAAAAACAGCTGCTGTAAAACAGTCAAAAAACACCCTGTGTGCAAGAGGCCTAAAGGTGATGGACTGGCCAAGCATGTCTCCAAACCTAAACCTTATTGAGCATCTGTGGGGCATCCTCAAACGAAAGGTGGAGGAGTGCAAGGTCCCTAACATCCACCAGCTCCGTGATGTTGTCATGGAGGAGTTGTCATGGAGCTGTGGAAGAGGACTCCAGTGGCAACCTGTGAACTCCATGCCCAAGAAGATTAAGGCAGGGCTGGAAAATAATGGTGGCCACACAAAATATTGACACTTTGAGCCCAATTTGCACATTTTCACTTAGGGGTGTACTCACTTTTGTTGCCAGCGGTTTAGACATTAATGGCTGTGTGTTGAGCTATTTTGAGGGGACAGCAAATTTACACTGTTATACAAGCTGTACACTCACTACTTTACATAGCAAAGTGTCATTTCTTCAGTGTTGTCACGTGAAAAAATATAATAAAATATTTACAAAAATGTGAGGGGTGTACTCACTTTTGTGAGATGCTATACATGAGCCCAAACTTAGAAAACAGTCCATGATTGGCTATTAACCGAGACAAAGAGAAGATTCATATACTTGAATTTTTATTTTTTTTATATTATTGATGTGCTTTAGATAAAAAAAACTATCCTATAATATGATTGTCTCAGTCAGTCCTGTTATACTCACTGTAATTCCTCTATCCGGCTTGTTGTCAGAGCTTCCATCAGATCACTGAAATGAGGACCCTGCAGATTGCTCCAGGACAGGTCCAGTCTCCTCAGTGTCTGGTTATTTCTTATTCCAGATGCCAGGTGAGGGCAGGAACTGTCTGTCAGGTGATTAGAGGACAATCTGTAGAAGAAGAGAAGAATGTTATCTGAAAAAAATTTGTTCCTCCAGTAAATATATATATATTTTTTAAAAATGTTATAATGGAGTAGACCAATATTGTCATCAATGCGTAGAGACTGTGATATCTCCATACACAGGATGACCACAGTGCCAGGGTTTCTAAGGCATTAAATTAATTTATTTATTTCAGGTACTTATATAGCGCCATCAATTTACCCAGATATTTACAATGAAAATATTATATATATGTATATTTATGGAAATTTACAATCCAACGTCACCTAGCCAGCACATGTACAAGTCTGAGAGCTAAAGGGATCTTGAGTATTTGTCAAGACGGAGAAGTTTAGCCCACAAACAATCAAAATGACCTTCACCTTCTAGTAGACAATGATTTGGATTTACTACTCAAATAACATCTGGAAAGGAAAAAAAAAAAACACCTTCCACGCTAATCAATCACAATAATAACCTTATTCCTAAAACACCAAAAATACTAATATAAAAATAAAGTAAAAACAAAGTAAAAAATGGAAGCTGCTTACATCAAAATTGCAATCACCAATCTGTGCTACATGCAAAAAAATTTAATAAACTTAAAAAGATGTAGCGCTACCTTATATAAATAAATATAAATTGAATTTATCATCCATAAACTCTATTAATTATGTGCATTAAATAATGAGCATAATGCAAGCAAATGTCTATATATAAATATATTCCAAAAAAGGTGAAATAATCTATATTTTCAATATAATCCATCAGTCCAAATAAATCATATAAATATTGCATATATTCAAATGTTCATATACAGTTGTATTCATAAGTTTACATACCCTGGCAGAATTTATGATTTCTTGACCACTTTTCAGACAATATGAATGATAAAATGATAACACAATAACTTTTCTTTCACTCATGGTTAGTGTGTGGCTGAAGCCATTTATTATCAATCAACTGTGTTTACTCTTTTTATATCATAATGACAACAGAAACTACCCAAATGACCCTGATCAAAAGTTTTCATATCCTGGTGATTTTGGCCTGATAACATGCACACAAGTTGACACAAAGGGGTTAGAATGGCTATTAAAGGTAACCATCCTCAGCTGTGATCTATTTGCTTGTAATTAGTGTGTGTGTGTGTGTGTGTGTGTGTGTGTGTATAAAAGGTCAATGAGTTTCTGGACTCCTGACAGACCCTTAAATCCTTCATCCAGTGCTGCACTGATGTTTCTGGATTCTGAGTCATGGGGAAAGCAAAAGAATCGTCAAAGGATCGCCGGGAAAAAGTAGTTGAACTGTATAAAACAGGAAAGAGATATAAAAAGATATCCAAGGAATTCAGAATGCCAATCAGCAGTGTTCAAATTCTAATCAAGAAGTGGAAAATGAGGGGTTCTGTTGAAACCAAACCACGGTCAGGTAGACCAACTAAAATTTCAGCCACAACTGCCTGGAAAATTGTTCGGGATGCAAAGAAAACCCCACAAATAACTTCAGGTGAAATACAGGACTCTATGAAAACATGTGGTGTGGCTGTTTCAAGATGCACAATAAGGAGGCACTTGAAGAAAGATGGGCTGCATGGTGGAGTCACCAGAAGAAAGCCATTACTACGCAAATGTCACAAAGTATCCCACTTACAATACGCCAAACAGCACAGAGACAAGTCTCAAACCTTCTGGCACAAAGTAAATTGAGCTATTTAGCCACAAACATAAATGCTACATTTGGAGAGGAGTCAACCAGGCCTATGATGAAAGGTTGTCCATTCCTACTGTGAAACGCAGAGGTGGACCGCTGATGTTTTGGGGATTTGTGAGCTACAAAGGCACTGGAAATTTGGTCAAAATTGATGGCAAGATGAATGCAGTATGTAATCAAAGAATACTGGAGGAACATTTCCATTCATCAGCCAGGAAGCTGCGCATGGGACATACTTGGACATTCCAACATGACAATGATCCAAAACACAAGGCCAAGTCGACCTGTCATTGGCTGCAGCAGAATAAAGTGAAGGTTCCGGAGTGGCCATCTCAGTCTCCTGACCTCAATATCAGTGAGCCACTCTGGGTAAATCTCAAACATGCAGTTAATGCAAGACAGCCCAAGAATTTCCAGGAACCTGAGGTGTTTTGCCAAGAGGAATGGGCAGCTTTACCATCTGAGAAGATAAAGTGCCTCATCCACAAATACCACAAAAGACTTCAAGCGGTCATTGATGTTAAAGGGGGCAATACACGGTATTAAGAACTGGGGTATGTAAACTTTTGATCAGGGTCATTTGGGTAGTTTCTGTTGTCATTATGATTTAAAAAGAGTAAACACAGTTGATTGATAATAAATGACTTCAGCCAAACACCAACCATGAGTGCAAGAAAAGTTTTTGTGTTATCATTCATATTCTCTGAAAAATGGCCAAGAAATCATAAATTCTGCCAGGGTATGTAAACTTATGAGCACAACTATATACACAAGCAATTATATTTCCAAAATTGAGGAAAAAAAGTGGTAGTTATAAGTCCTATACACGATACGGTGACTGTGTGTCAGGGATACCATATGCAGGTATCCAGCAGGGATCAGATCAGTTGGCTGCACTTAAAGGAATCAGGACTAGGTGTAAGGTGAAAATATGAATATTTATTAGACAAATAGCACACTTCAAACACCAAACACCAGCAAACATAAATGAGCAAGTAAAAGTTGAAAACACACCAAACCCCAAAATAAACACCTAACTATCTGACTAACTAAATACAAGAGAAGAAAACACACAAATACAATAAGCAAACAGGGATACCAGATAAGGGGAACAGGGAGCCAGGTACTGGGAACAGGAGAGCAAGGAAGCAGGTTCAGGAATCAGGTCCCTGGGTCTGGATTGCAGATCGGGGATCAGAGCAGGTCAGGTTCAGGCATGGACACGGCTTGCAGGGAAAACACTGAAGCATTGGGACAGGGAGCAAGGCGGGCTTATATAGATCCAGCAGACCCATCAGGTGCAGCTTAATGACCTGTAAGCTCAATCTCCTGGGAGACACCCGCTGGTGGCCACCAGAACTACACCATTTGGTTTTCCAAACACTGCCACCAGCAGGTGACCCAAGCAAGGACACAGGTCCTGACAGTTCCCCCTCCTTGAGGAGCGGCCTCCGGACGCTCCATTCTGCTGTTAACTGGAGAGTCCTTGTGGGGGCAGGAACAGTCCAGCAAAGTTTCCCCTCCGTGTCTGTGGACTCTATTACACTTCTCCGACCAGAGTCCTTTAACCTGCTGGGCGGCTTGTCACCCAAGTCAGGTACTGGAACAAACCCACCACCACCACCACCAGGGTCTGGAGGTCTGAGTCCGGTACCAACAGCTAG
>BLSH010148449.1:66872-81019 GCA_018402905.1 Glandirana rugosa
ACTTTGTCCTAGGTAACTCGCGAGTCTGAGTTTGGAGGTCGTCTATTTGGTGGAGCCCTGTAGTATTACACGGACTTCCTGAAAGATTAATTCCTCCTCTAAAACGCACGGAGATCTTGATGGGGATTATAGAATGATCAACCTACATTTTAAGTTTAGAAAGGACTGTAGAGAGGTCGTTGTGACCTCTCTTCTTCACTGGAGTTAGGAAGTTAGTCGGTCCTATTCTATGGCGACCCCGAAGGGGAAATTTGAGTGACACGGAGTATTACCGTGTTGAATATGTCACAAGAGCGGAGGATCAGGTTCCAACAGACCCAGCTTTATTAATAATTCTTTTCCTTCTTTTACATTGAACACTGTATAAGTTGTGCCATTATGAGGCACAGTGAGTTTAAAGGGGAAGCCCCAGCGGTATCTTATCCTGGCTGATTGAAGGATTGAGGTCACTTCTTCTCTCCAGTGTTGCTGGAGAGATGTCAGGAAAGATTTGAATTTTACATCCAACTAGTAAGATATTAGGGGTAGTTCTAGAGGCACGCAAAATCTCCTCCTTAATTAGAAAGTCCTTCAGGCACATTATGATGTCCCGAGGTGGTTTATCTGCTGGAGGTTTGAGTCTGAGCGCTCAATGGATCCTGTTTCATTTAAAAGCCTCTACTGGTGTATTTGGTAGCAGGTTTTGAAAAAGCTTGTTCATAGCTGGGATCAGGTCAATTACGGTTTCTGCTACCCCTCTAACCCGCAAGTTATTTCGCCTATTACGGTTGTCCAGATCCTCCATTTGGGCCTAAACAAAGGAGAACTTTTCCACGAGGGACTCAAAGTCCTTTCTCAAGTCGTTGTGGGCAAGTGATAGTTCATCGTGTTTAGTTTCTAGGCGGTCCGTCCGGTTGCCCAGGGCCGCTATTTCAGAGGAGAGGGCATTGGTGGATTTATGCACCTCAGATTGTATTTTGGCGGTTAGTTTTTCGTAGCTAATTGTAAGGCTCTCGTCAAGATCCGCTTTTGTAAGTTGAGAAGAATTATTACTGTTTGGATGGATGTTAGGGTTAGGGGGAGAGACAGTAGTTGGAGTCTGTTTTTTTGCGTCGTTATGACTCATCTTCCCCTTTTGGGCCGAACGCAGTAGGTAATTTGGGAGATTGTGTTGGTTTGATCGGCGGCTATGCGCCTTCTTGCTACCTGTCATACAAGAGTGTAGTGTCACAAAGGATGATAAGAAAGTACTGCTCACTGCTCCGTATTTTCACCCGCCTCCCTGAATTGGTTAGTTTTAAAGGACAAAGATATCCTTCAAAAGAAGGAAAGAGGTTTAAGGCGCTTCCCTGGCCAATACAACTTCTTAAAAGATATATAATCTGAATAATGTGTTTAACCTTATAAACCAGCATAAAACCTTTACAGGCAAATGATATAAACAACCTTTACAGGCAAATGATACAGTGGTTACTTTGTAACTATCATAAATATTGCTTCAATACCCCAGAAACCAGGAACAAGACTAATATATGTCCTTTTAAAGTTCCCTGTTACATATCTCCATTGATTCACCGGTCACAGATGAACGGAACTCACTTTCTGACTCTTCAGGCTGATTTTTGCAGTTTTTTCCGATGCCAAGCTCACCTCATGCAAAGCGATAAAAATTCACATAGGATAACATCATTTGGGCGATGCCAGAGAATATTAATAGCTGTATTTAAACTCACATTTGTTGGTGCCGCTTGATCGGCACATATCGTCTCCGCATGTGTTGTTTTAGTAAGCAGGTGTCTCCACAGCGTGCGCTCCACTCATAGAGGATATCAGAACCATCTGGCTCACAAAGCTGGAAGTGACTTCAGACACGGGCGTTGCTTCTATGCATTTCGTGTTCTAGTCTGAACACATCATCAGGAAGACTTCCTGATGATGTGTTCAGACTAGAACACAAAATGCCCCTGTTACAGATTCTCCACTTTCACCTCCTCATCCCCTTTAATAAAGCTGATTTTAGGGATATTTCTGTCGGTGGAGGGACTCAGGAGGAAAGTTTAGGTGCCTGCAGGGGTAATGCAAGTATAGGGCGCAAATATCAACAGGCATACAAGGAAATAAAACAGAAGGGGCATAAATGACAAGAATCAACTGCTTACAGTATCTTAGAAACTTGTGTAGTCAAAGGTGGTAGTCCAAGGAAATAGCACAGAGGCAGCCTTCAGAGGATGAACCAGAACCCAGGTTCATAAACAAACTGAAAGAGAGGCAAAGAACAAAGAGGCGCCTCTAAGTGCAATCAACAAGGTACAATAATTCATTGAAACGGTTAAAAACACTCACAAGATCCCAGGTATATACAGGCACAATCACAGTCCATGTCTTTGGACTGTGATTGTGCCTGTATATACCTGGGATCTTGTGAGTGTTTTTAACAGTTTCAATTAATTATTGTACCTTGTTGATTGCACTTAGAGGCGCCTCTTTGTTCTTTGCCTCTCTTTAGGTGCCTGCAGGGGTGGGTGGAGGAAGGGGGCTCCAGGGACCAAGTCACTGAGAACAACCACAGTAGGCCGCAATAACAGGGGTCTCAATTTTTTAATTCCTCGTTTTCTGGGCCTAGTATGAGGGATTGCTGTTAGAGGAGGAACCCAGGGGGGTGATTGAGGAGTTTTCTGGGGTGGACACTGTGTGTGGGTTCCTGGGGCCGAGCTGCAATGTCCGGCCGCGGTAGGCCCAAAAGCCGGGGCCTCAATTTTCAGCGCTGCGGATGCCGGCCTCCGATCCGGCCGATACAGGGCCCTAAATGTAGCAGGGGATAAGGGGAGTTAGGCTAGGTGTTTAAACTTCTCACCCTCCAGTCCTGTGTTAGGATTCCACTGGATTGCCCCTCCAACTTGCGGAGCTCCTCCGAAATATGTCCAGCCGCGGTCGCATCAGGCCACGCCCCCATGTATGCATATTCTTAGCCCCCAATTGCATAACTTCACATTTATCAATATTAAACCTCATTTGCCACATAGTCACCCAATTAAGAAGTGCATTGAGGTCAGTTTGTAAGTTGGAGACATCCTGTAAGGACGTTATTCCATTGCATAGCTTGGTGTCATCTGCAAACACTGAAATGGTACTTTTAATCCCAGACCCTATATCATTTATAAATATATTGAAAAGTAAGGGTCCCAACACTGAACCTTGGGGTACACCACTGATAACCTTAGACCATTCAGAGTAAGAATCATTAACCACTACTCTCTGAAATCGGTCTTTTAGCCAGTTTTCTATCCACTTACAAACTGATCTTTCCAAGCCTGTAGACTTTACCTTACACATTATACATGTGTGGGGAAAGGTGTCAAATGCTTTCCAAATATACCACGTCCTCAGCCACCCCTCTGTCCAAGTATATCACATCCATAGCCACCCCTCTGTCCAAGGTTGTACTTACCTCCTCATAAAAGGAAATCAGGTTTGTTTGGCAACTTCTGTTTTTCATGAATCCATGCTGTCTGTTACTTAAAATCATTTTTTCCAGCAAGAACTCATCTATGTGGTCTTTTATTAAACTCTCCAATATTAAACTATGTATGTTAAACTAACGGGTCTATAGTTACTTGGTAAAGACTATATAAACCCTTTTTAAATATAGGCAGCACATTGGCCCTACGCCAATCCAGTGGTACCATTATAGTCATTAACGAGTCCCTAAAAATGAAACAATGGCTTTGAAATGACAGAGCTCAATTCTTTCAGTATCCGTGGGTGGATTCCATCTGGTCCATGTGCTTTATCCACCTTTATTCGGTCTAAATATTTTTGGACCAAAGGGTGTGTCCGGAAGTTAAAGGCAGCAGACATGCAGGTGAAGAGCTCCAGGGACACAGGCTTCAATCCCTCTCCATCTGACAACCCAAAAGGCCTGGGAGCACACAAAACACCCCAGATCAATTTTTCTCACCATCTGCCAGACAACGGTCCATAAATTGATGGATCTGCTGCTCATCCGCTGAAATATCCAGGCCGAGACAACACAGGCCGCCATCTTCAACAGTCTCGGTCCTCCCAACCATCCAGCAGTATCCTGGCCCCAACAGGACTGGTGAGCCCTCCAAACCCCCAGACAGAATCCCCATAACCCCAGCTACACCCAGGCATAGAAATTGAGTAGGGCTGAGGCCCTAGCGCGGAGCTACATAGGCCACTGTTATACCTGTGGCTGCAGCTTGACTGGCACTCCCTGGGACTCATGCATCCTCCCCTAACCTGCTACCCCAAATGGACTCATCTCTCACCTCTGGACTCCAGCCCCCAGCCCAGACCCCCTGCTGCGATTTCGTGGCCCGCCAGCCTCCCCAATCCACAGTCTAGGCCATGCCTAGTAACGGCCACCATTTCGCTGGCTTCAGCTTCCTCTCCCAGCCTAATCTGGTCCCATACCAGGCCCCAGGAGCAGAGCCCACACAGACACTGTCACCTGCATCGCCTGAGTGGACTGAGAGGTTGTAGTGCCCCTGTTGGCAGCCTGTTCTAGCCCACCTACACAGAGGCCTGCAGTTGGCGGCCATCTTGGTACACCCTACCTATAGCTGAATATTACTACAATTTTAGACTGGAACTCTGCTTGGGTTTACACTATGTGGGGTAGCTGGGTTGAGGACCCCCATGGAAACAGACTTTACAGATAACTAAGGGAGGGGCACATGTGTGACACGGAAATAAGCGGCTGCATCTGAATTCAGCTCCGGACCCGCTTGGGGCAACGGCTGCGATAACACCAGTCACAGCCACAGGAATCACTCCCCGCAGACTTGGTGTGCTAGACTAACATTCTGTGCATGCCGACGCCACGGAAGAAACAGAGGAGGAGCTCAGCGATCCCTGAGCCACTACATCCTGAGAGCCTGAAAACAGGCCAAGATGGCGGGACAAGGCACCAGCTCCAAGGCCTCCTCTTCAACAGCTAAGATTCCACCACCAGAGGAACCGCTTACACAGTCGCAAGGGGACCTTAGTGACAGTGAGTATTCCCCTCTAACTAAAAAAGACAGACAGCAGTCTAGAAGTATTATGCTCAAAACTGGCCAACAAATTTCAGAGAGAGCTGCAAAAATCCACAGCCATACTATCTCAGGAGATATCGTCCCTCGGCTCACACACGGACATGTTAGAAACCAAGCATGATGAGCTAGCGATAGCATATAATGAACTCTCCAGGGACCATGAGGGTCTTTCCAGTGCTTTATACAACTCCAGGCCCATGTGGAGGACCTGGACAATCGTAACAGGTGGAGCAATCTGTGGATTAGGGGGGTCCCTAAGTCTATAAAAGACATTACAGCACATACCCTGAAGCTGTTTCAGTCCCTTCTATCTAACATGGCGGCTTCTTCATTTAAGTGTGATCGCATACACAGAGCCAAGCCACCTCCAGATAAACCCCCGAGAGATATAGTGTTGTGTATGAAAGATTTCCTCACAAAAGTGGAAATCCCAAGTGCAGCCAGGAACACACAAAATATCACCTTAGAGGGGTCCACAATTCTGATATCCCCCGACATCTCGCAGGCTACACTAGAGAGGCGCAAAAAATTCAAGGAAATCACCTCTGTAATGGAAGAATCCCCCAGTGAGGGTTTTATGGCAGTGATAGTATGAATACATGTGGTAATTTAGGAAGATTATTGAAACGAACACAGAAGAAGCATACAAATTTTTTTTATTTTCAATGGCTTACCATAGGAATAAAATCATGAGCTCTGGTTGTATACACAAGGGACATGTACATAGGCATATACAAAGGTACTTTCGAAAAAAGGGAATAAAACGCTGCAATTAATCCCCAATGTGTTTGGACCATTTGAGAGGTGTATACTGGTCTTCCTCAGGGGGAGGGACTCCCTTTCTACAAAACTGGTAAAAATATACAATTGAAACATCATTTCAAGATACATATATTGTTTAAAACAATTTTCAGATTTAGTGAAACTTACATTTGCTAGAGAAACAGAGCTGCAACATACCAGTCCCGATCAACCAGAGCTTAGTAAAATTGATGTGATTTAAAAAAGAAGGCAGCATAGTTCACTGTAGGCTATCCCTGTTCCCCACTGGGGTGCCCCATCATCGGCTGGAAACTTGCAAGAGGTCACGCTCAATCCCCTCACTAGGAGAGGAGGTTGCGGCGTAGAGGCTAGTCTTGCCTAAAAATGATGAATTCAAATAGTAAGTATATTATATTAGATTAGATTCTGATGTTTAAAGATAGGGAAATGTACAAGGTAGCCTGTGCTAGTTGGGATGAGAGGTTGCGGGAGCATATGACTAATTAAATTAAATTTCAGGGATCAAAGTTCTGATATATATATATATATATATTATATGGCTCTTACGTTATTTCAAAGGGATGTGTAAGGAATGGGACACAGGGAAAGACGTGGATAGGATAGGCCAGGAATGGAATAGGAAAAAGTGAAGTGTGGAAGGGAGGAGAGAAAGGAAGGGAAGAAAGGAAAAAAGGGGGGGAGGAAAGAGGAGGAGGGGGGAATGAGAGTGGAAACAGAGGAAGATAATAGAAAGAGGGAAAGGAAGAAGGGGGGGAAAACAAAGGAGGATAGGACAGGATTGGAAATTGGAACAGATGGAAGGAGGAGGGGAAAGGGGAAAAGAGGAAAAACCCTCCACCAAATTTCCCTGTTGAACACTAATCCAAACATAGCCACCTTCTTGAAACAAACTTTAAAAGAGATATGCAAATTACCATGTAAAAAGACCCACCCAGGTAATCTCTCTGCCGAAGAGTCGGCTGCTTTAGACTCACTGGCGGGGAACAATACCATAACCATAAAACCGTCTGACAAAGGCGGAAATGTGGTAATAATGGATAATACTTCTTATAAAACCATGTGTAAAAACACTCTTCACAATAGAGATTGGTATAAGCCTATTCCTATAGGCTTAGTTAACAAATACAACGAGGGGTTTTACAACATGGTGGATTCAGCTTATAAAGGAGGTGCCATAAATAAGGACTCGTATGAATATATAAGAACAAAACACCCAAAAACACCTACCTTTCATAGCCTACCAAAAATCCACATTGCCTCAACTGGTAGACCAATCGTGTCAGGAAATGGTGGAATATCAGAAAACTTAAGTAGGTAATTGATGCCTATCTCCAACCCTACGTTGTGTCCTTACCGTATTTCATCAAAGACACAATTCACTTTTTGTAAACCCTGGATGACCTTGTAGTGCCCCAGGAGGCCTTCTTGGTCACCATAGATGTGGAGGCATTGTACAGCTCCATCCCCCCCTCCAAGGAGCTGGCTGCTGTACAGCATGTACTCCAGCAAGGCTCCACGCATGATGAAACTCTTACTGAGTTTCTTCTGAATGGCTTGGAATACATCTTACATCATAACTTCTTCACTTTTGATGGCTCCCACTACCTCCACGTGCAGGGCGTATCGATGGGGACTTGTTGTGCCTCATCCTACGCCAATCTGTACCTGGGGGAGTGGGAGCGATCCCTCCTAGGTGGCGAGGACCTCGTTGAGTACACAAGCAACCTATTAGTATGGCTCGGGTACATCGACGATGTCTTCGCCATCTGGGATGGGCCCAGGGAGATACTCTGCACGTTTCTGGAATCTTTGAGTCAGAATGACCTAAACCTAAAGTTTACTTTTGTGTTTGATCAACAAACAGACACTTTTCTAAATGTACAAATTCATAAAAGTGAGGAAGGAAAATTAGAAAGTAAGCTCCACAGAAAAAGCACTGCCAGCAACACGATTCTGCACGCAGATAGCTTTCACCCCACTGTTCTCAAAAAATCAATACCTTATGAGCAATACCTCTGTCTACGATGGAATTGCTCGAACGACCTGGTATACAAAAAAGAGGCAGCCCTCCTCCAAGATAGACTACTCAAAAGAGGCTACAGCCGTTCATGCTTGAAGAGAGCTTATAATCAAGCCTCAAAACATACCAGACAACATCTTCTTTTTCAAAAGAAGCCCCGTCCCACTTCAGAATCTACTAGAATTATCTTGAGATATTCTAAACAACATGTGCAGGTCAGGGATATAATTAGTAAACATTGGTCCATTCTAACCGATGACCCCCAAATACAAAGATTTGTGACACCCACTCCAGCCATCATGTACAAAAGAGCCACATCAATTAAAGATAGGTTGGCACATAGTGAGTTTCAAAATGAATCTAGGAAATTGCACTGTCCAGCCCTGGATACCTATCCCTGTAGGCATTTTTTACAATGGTGCTCCCCAATGCAAACATCTTTTATGCAAAACATTTTGCAAACGTGTAAACACGCGGAGTAGTATATTTGATGTGGGGCCTATTACAAGAAGCAAGAATTCTGGCGAAGAATAGCTAAACATGTGTACAGTATGGAGATTGGGAATCGATATCTCCCTATTGGACGACATGTGGCGATGCAGCATGCCTATCGTGTACCTAAAGTGCAGTTTGCCGTCCTTGACCGGTTTCCCCCCCCCTGATCGAGGCGGCGACTGGAACAAAACCCTGCTCCAATGCGAGCAGAGATGGATCTTTAAGCTACAGGCAACTGCATTCCCTGGCCTAAACTAATCAATTTCTTACGCCTCATTTTTGAAGGGATTTGCCTCTGGCAAAACCCATTAACAAACTCTAAACATTTCTCCTATTGCCTGAGTGTACCCCCCCCCTTCGAAAGCGGGGGTTACTAAATAAATATACAGTCAGGTCCATAAATATTTGGACATCGACACAATTCTAATCTTTTTGGCTCTATATACCACCACAATGAATTTGAAATGAAACGAACAAGATGTGCTTTAACTGCAAACTTTCAGCTTTAATTTGAGGGCATTTACATCCAAATCAGGTGAACGGTGTAGGAATTACAACAGTTTGTATATGTGCCGCTCACTTTTTAAGAGACCAAAAGTAATGGGACAGATTAACAATCAAACTTTCACTTTTTAATACTTGGTTGCAAATCCTTTTTAGTCAATTACAGCCTGAAGTGTGGAACGTATAGACATCACCAGACGCTGGGTTTCATCCCTGGTGATGCTCTGCCAGGCCTCTACTGCAACTGTCTTCAGTTCCTGCTTGTTCTTGGGGCATTTTCCCTTCAGTTTTGTCTTCAGCTAGTGAAATGCATGCTCAATTGGATTCAGGTCAGGTGATTGACTTGACCATTGCATAACATTCCACTTCTTTCCCTTAAAAAACTCTTTGGTTGCTTTTGCAGTATGCTTTGGGTCATTGTCCATCTGCACTGTGAAGCACCGTCCAATGAGTTCTAAAGTATTTGGCTGAATATGAGCAGATAATATTGCCCAAAACACTTCAGAATTCATCCTGCTGCTTTTGTCAGCAGTCACATCATCCATAAATACAAGAGACCCAGTTCCACTGGCAGCCATACATGCCCACGCCATGACACTACCACCACCATGCTTCACTGATGAGATGGTATGCTTTGGATCATGAGCAGTTCCTTTCCTTCTCCATACTCTTCTCTTCCCATCACTCTGGTACAAGTTGATATTGGTCTCATCTGTCCATAGGATGTTGTTCCAGAACTGTGAAGGCTTTTTTAGATGTTGTTTGCCAAACTCTAATCTGGTAACAAATACCCTCAAAGTAAAGCTGAAAGTCTGCAGTTAAAGCACATCTTGTTCGTTTCATTTCAAATCCATTGTGGTGGTGTATAGAGCCAAAAAGATTAGAATTGTGTCAATGTCCCAATATTTATGGATCTGACTGTATATAAATCTTGCAACATTGCTCTGCAATCAGTTCAGCTCACCCTGAGGGGTTGAGATCACAAACCCAGGGGTGATCTCTCCCCCCAATGGGATTATTATTTTATTATTATGTTTGTGAATATATAAATTATGCCTAATAAATGTGAACATATACTTAATGTCAAAATATTTCACCTGTATCTTAGGCTTTGCATAGACTAGTTTTTGTACAAATTCAATTTCTTATTACTTCTTTTCACAGGTAGCGAAGTTCACTGGCTCTCCCACCTCCCCCTGTTTTGGCGTCTGCCTGTCGGCATGGCAACTTTCCGGCCTGGGGAGGAGGTACCTTCCCGATCCCTCCTTCCTGCCCGCCCAATGGCGACCATCAGCACCAGCTGTGGTCTCTGTGGGCGGACAAACCAGGCCGGCAGCGTCCCAGATCACCTCCGCATGACACCTTCACAGTATTGCGCATGCACGGCCGACGCCGGGCTCAGCGAAAGACAATAATGTCATTTCACCAAGCGGAAGTGACTGCGGCAGACGAGTTCTCTTCCGGAACGCCGAGGAGCTCACACGAGGGCTGCCTTTGCGGCCAGCTGTGTGCAATCAGCTGTTTCCGGCGAAATGATGCCGCCCATATCGCCCTATGGGTACTTATATAGAGGCACCAATGGAGGTAAGAGGCATTGGTCTTCTCTTCCCGGTGAACGATTTTGTAAATGGCAGCAGGTAAGGGATCTCCTTCATACTAAGTCACTCATTTTATGTAATGCACATGCTGTTTTATCCAGCAATGGCATTTTTATTTACCACCATTTAAGGAAATGTTCCAATTTCCAATCCTGTCCTATCCTCCTTTGTTTTCCCCCCTTCTTCCTTTCCCTCTTTCTTTTTTCTTCCTCCGTTTCCACTCTCATTCCCCCCTCCTCCTCTTTCCCCCCCCCCTTTTTTCCTTTCTTCCCTTCCTTTCTCTCCTTTCTTCCACACGTCACTTTTTCCTATTCCATTTCTGGCCTATCCTATCCACGTCTTTCCCTGTGTCCCATTCCTCACACATCCCTTTGAAATAATGTAAGAGACATATATTTTATACATGTATATATATATACACCAGAACTTTGATCTCTGAAATTTTATTTAATTAGTCATATGCTCCCCCAACCTCTCGCCCCAACTAGCACAGGCTACCTTGTGCACTTCCCTATCTTTAAAGATCAGAATCTAATTTAATATAATATACTTACTATATGAATTCATCATTTTTAGGCAAGATTAGCCTCTACGCCGCAACCTCCTCTCCTAGTGAGGGGATTGAGCGTGACCTCTTGAAAGCTTCCAGCCGATGATGGGGCACCCCAGTGGGGAACAGGGATAGCCTAAAGTGAACTCTGCTGCCTTCTTTTTTAAATCACATCAATTTTACTAAGCTCTGGTCGATTGGGACTAGTATGTTGCACCTCGGTTTCTCTAGCAAACGTAAGTTTCACTAAATCTGAAAATTGTTTTAAACAACATATGTATCTTGAAATGATGTTTCAATTGTACTTTTACCGATTTTGTAGAAAGGGATTCCCTGAGGAAGTCCAGTATACACCTCTCAAATGGTCAAAACGCGTTGGAGATTAATTGCAGCATTTGGCTGTAGAGTATGCTATTCCCTTTTTTGCTAAAGTACCTTTTTATATGCCTATGTACATGTCCCTTGTGTATACAACCAGAGCTCATGATTTTATTCCTATGCTAAGCCATTGAAAAGAAAAAAGTTTTGAAAGCTTCTTCTGTGTTCACTTCAATACTCTTCTTAAATTACCACATGTATTCACACTATCACTGCCATAAAACCCTCACTGGGGGATTCTTCCATTACATATGTAATACTGAGAGAAGGCAGTATTTCTCTTTTTTGTTTCTCTCTACTAGCAACCATTTTTCCATGCTATCACCTCTGCACTGGCCTTAGCTCAGATCCGATATAGATGAGGTTTCCCTTTTAAATTTATAGTGCCTCACAACGGCTCCATGTACATTGCCAAAACTCTTACAGAGTTGTAGGATATCCTAATCAAGTTGGACCTCACACAAGCAGACCAACACCAAAGAACCCCTCCGACTGCAAGGATCTCACCTTTTTGGCATACACCTTCCCCCAGAAGGGACCGCCGTAGACCACGACATGAACTAGGCATCATGGATCCTAATGATAATAGCAAGGAGCAAGTTGTTGACACATTTACTTTCTGTGTGCGGAAAGTATGAGCTACCTTGAACTTTGGTTTGGCACTATTTTACTATGTTACTGAGACTGCTCGTAAGTAGTGTTGAGCGAACCCGGACTGTAACGTTCGGGTCCGTACCGAACTTTCGGGTGTCCGGGACCCGGACACGGACATTTCAAAAAACATTCGGGTTCGGGTTCTGGTAGTTGATCACGCATGTTGAATAGCTGAAGGGCAGCCAATCAACAAGCGTTTCACTGGTTTGCCCTTAGAAGCCATCACAGCCATGCCTACTAATGGCATGGCTGTGATTGGCCAGTGCATCATGTGATCCAGACTCTTTATAAGCTGGAGTCACAGTGCTGCATGTCACATGCTCTTGGGTTAGTGTAGGGAGAGGAAGCTGCCGGCATTTTTGTCAGGGAGAGATTGCATACATTTCACATCTGATCCTGCATCCTGAGATCACTGCTGCTGTTGCTCTGAGGGACAGATTGCAGAAATTTGAGATTTCACATACTGCTGCTTTGAGTGACAGATTTGCAGATTGCAGATCAAACACTGCATAACACAACGATCGCTACGATCGTGCACAACGATCAGATTGTTGGAGTAATATGAGATTTCACATACTGCTGCTTTGAGTGACACATTGCAGATCAAACCCTGCCTAACACAACGATTGTTACGATCGTACACAACGATCAGATTGTGCAATCATACACAACGCTCAGATTGTGGGAGTAATTTTAGATTTCACATACTGCTGCTTTGAGCCATCTGACTGCACTAGATAGAGGGAAAGATTATTGTTCAAAAATCATCTCCTAGTTCTAAAGGGAGAGGATTTAGCTGCAGCTGTGACACATTATAGTTCAAAAATCATCTCCTAGTTTATTTGATTTTAATTTATTTTCCGTATCCCCATTTTTTTGTAGGGCACTTGCCCCACTCTTACCCCCATTTTACTTCCTTTTGCAGCCCCCTAGCACTTGCCAGGACTTTGTTACAGCCATTTTTGTGCCTAAAAGTTCGGGTCCCCATTGACTTCAATGGGGTTCTGGGTCCGGGATAACGTTCGGGTAACGTTCGGGTGCCGAACCCGGACTTTTTCCCAAAGTTCGGACGGACCCGCAGAACCCGAACGTCCAGGTGTTCACTCAACTCTACTCGTAAGCAAGGATGTATCAGCTTACCTGCATCAGTGAAAGATAATGTAACGTTCTGAACTTTGTGCATTCTACCTCCCTAGATATCAAGATAAAAGAAATGAATCACAAATTATTGACAAGGTGGTATTATGTTCCAACAAAGTTACACAGGATCGATCCTGAATTGTCTTTTTTGTGCTGGCGTGCTTGTGGGGAGGAGGGGACCCATGCGCATATATGGTGATCGTGTCCCATGATTCAAACCTATTGGAAAGAAGTCTTGAGCCTAATCAAGAAGATTAGCAATGTGGAGATTAAGCTGGACCCCTGGAAATGTTTATTCCATGCTACAAAAGATTCTAGGAAGAAATATAGGTTTGCCTTAACTCAGTTTTTATTAAACGCTGCAAAAGCACAGATCCCGAAACTCTGGAACACAAGTAAAGTACCGACAATGCAGGAATGGTTCAGAGAAGTTGATAGGATTAGACTGATGGAGGAACTGATTGGGAAACAAAATGAGGAGGAATCAGGATTTTATAACATCTGGAAGGGGTGGTTAAAGTTTAAACAGTCTTTAACTTACGGGAACATAGTAGGTAGTAAGGAAAGCAGGGGAGAGGCAGACAGCAACAGAGATTAGGTAAAAATATATGGGGATGGTACGGACAGGGATCTGGGTCCCTCCTCCTCCCTTCCGATCTTTGAAGGAGATTGTTTAATCCCTTTCTCCCCCCTCCCCCCCCCTTTTTTTGTTTCCCTGTGTCATAACGCTTTTTTGGGTGGTGTTATTTTTAATTTTTTGTACACCCCAGGATGCGCCTGGGGTCTTATGGGAGGAGGAGTTGCTTAATTCACTCTATTATATAGCAAGTAATGATCTTTTTTTTTTTTTTCCCTAGGAGGTAACTAGAGTCTGATGGGTATGGGTAGTTCAAATTTTTATATCTACGTAGCCATGGTTGGCTACTCTAAATGTTTTGCATTTGGGGTTCCCCACCCCCCCCCTTTTTTTTTTCCCTAGGAGGTAA